>JAWDGP010002436.1:362500-455000 GCA_033675545.1 Elysia crispata | reverse complement strand
TCTTTATTTTTTACATAGGCATGTCAAAATATTCAGAATAAACTAATAGAAAAATATGTCAACAAAGACAGTTAAGAAGAGCAGTGCAAAACAATCGATAGCGTGTCTAGGGCTAGGTCGTCCTTTAGTCGTCTTTGTTCAAGCTGATTCGTAGAGAATGTAATTACTGTTCTGTGACCGGTATCTTAGCTTCATGTTATAACAAGCTGTGACCAGTGGTCGGTATCTTAGCTTCAAGTTATAACAAGCTGTGACCAGTGGTCGGTATCTTAGCTTCATGTTATAACAAGCTGTGACCAGTGGTCGGTATCTTAGCTTCATGTTATAACAAGCTGTGACCAGTGGTCGGTACCTTAGCTTCAAGTTATAACAAGCTGTGACTAGTGGTCGGTATCTTAGCTTCATGTTATAACAAGCTGTGACCAGTGGTCGGTATTTTAGCTTCAAGTTATAACAAGCTGTGACCAGTAGTCGGTATTCTGGCTTCATGTTATAACAAGCTGTGACCAGCCGTCAGTCAGCGTAGTCCTGTTGAGGCCCGTGGATGTCTCGGACTCCGCTGACCACAATGGATCCACAGTGTCTGTTACAGTAGGCAGTCTGCGAACTTTCTACACCATGCTATCGTGAACGCTTACACGAAACAGATGCTCTTTGTGAGTAAGCTGAACTATTCTTGACCTTTTTGGCAGCAGTCTTCTTGTTGGAACTTGCTTCATGCTAATTAGTATTAAGAATAAAAACAAAAAGTTCCAAGGTCAAGGCTGTCTGCACTGGATATGGTGGTACTGAGACAGCATACTGTCACGGGAAGTGATGAGCCTCGCGTGACTGGTACTGACTTCAAGTAACGGCAATCTACACGCCTGTACTATCCAGTTGTCAATAGACTCGCAGCTTTATTCTTCCATGCTGTCAATTTGAAGCAATTCTATGACTTATGAAAGTCATAGGAACATAGAAAACTAACTAAATTTCTAACGGTCTTTGCATTAACATTCGCTATTTACCGCTTCTTTATCAACCAATTTGTGTTCAAATTTTGTTCTGTAAATGGAAAAGAATGCAGTCATGGTTTTTTTTGTTTTTTAATTATTTACTATGTAATTCGAAAGCCTAAGGCCATCAGAATTTGACTATCTTATGAGCTCTACTTCTTAAGTGCATAAAGTATATTTTTAAAATATTTTTTTCTCTGTCTGCGGAGATGCAGTGCCATCTGTCTATGTGTTCCTGTGTTGGAGAAACGAACGGCGACCGGGAATTCTATGAACATCCATCCTGTGATTGTATGATACGATTTCTTTATCAGCTTTTATAAAAAGTTAATGTATCTCTCACTCACGGATGTGTCTCTTCTTGTTCTTCATTTGTTGTTTCTAAGGGAAGGCAGGTTTGCTTCGCTTTTCGCCCATCACCCTGCTCTTCCTAACTTGTTTTTACAATCACACAAACCTGTATTAAGCGTTCTCTGTGGTGTCTGCTTGGTCTTCAATCTAATTCTAGGTAATTCGATACAATTCCTGCAATCAAAGAAAGATTGGGAGCTGTGGAATCATTGCAGTTGTTTTTATACATAAATTCCGATGCTTACAAAAAAGTTTTACCTGATCTACTTGTTAGCAATGTTAGACTCGACATTTCTAAAGGTCTACCGCAAAATGTGTCAGTGTTGTGTGTAGTTATATTTCATTCCTGCTGGACTAGTTCTATGAGCAGAGCTTGTTACCATAAACAGACTTATAGGTGGGGGGCATCATTACAGACATTGGTTTGTTGGGGTTTTTTTTAACTCCTCCGAGAAAAATCGAAGTGAAAACTTCCAGAGAGACGAGTTGTGGATGTTGGACAGACCTGTCTAGACGAGTTAGAAAAGTAATAAAAACACATGACTCTATCTCTGTCTGGCGCATACATTTTATTAACAGTTCGTTTTTATCCTATTTAGTTATAATATTGACGAGAACAAAGGTTCTGAAATAATATTTGTTTTTTTATTTGTTTGTTGTTTGTCTGATTTAGTTAATGTGTTTGGAGGTATATATCAAGGTGAACGTAATTGGTGAATCTGTGCAACTAATAAGGTTTTTGTATGGTCATGCTTTCGGACACAGCGCCTAGAAAGTATAGAACACATTTTATTTCCATTCAAGTTTACCTATACCAATTTCTTTTCATTGAAATTTTAAAAACAATTTTAATACTTATTAAAAATATCAGGATGAAGTTCAATAATTTTTACATTGTAGCCGCAGCATATTGCTCTAGAAGAAGAAGAAGAAGAAGAAGAAGAAGAAGAAGAAGAAGAAGAAGAAGAAGAAGAAGAAGAAGAAGAAGAAGAAGAAGAAGAAGAAGAAGAAGAAGAAGAAGAAGAAGAAGAAGAAGAAGAAGAAGAAGTAGAAGAAGAAAAAGAAGAGGAAGAAGAAGAAGAAATCAATATCAAAACTTAACACGGAAAAAGCTTTCTTTTGTATTATAGAAATCAACAAAACAATGGTGAACCGCTTGTCAATGATGTCGTGGATTCGCAGCAAGACGGTGAGGTGAGAAACAGAGAAAGAGAGAGAGAGATAGATAGATAGATAGATAGATAGAGAGAGAGAGAGAGAGAGAGAGAGAGAGAGAGCACCACTGGTCTTGGAAAGCTTTTAGTGATATCATCTCTTTCAGCTTCATAACGCGGTTGTGATGGCTAATGCCTAATACAAAAAAATAACGATAGTAATAATGATAATAATAATAATAATAATAATAATAATAATAATAATAATAATAATAATAATAATAATAATAATAATAATAATAATAATAATAATAATAATAATAATAATAATAATAATAATAATAATAATAATAATAATAATAATTATTATTATTATTATTATTATTATTATTATTATTATTATTATTATTATTATTATTTTTATTAATTTAAAAGCAATCTAAGCTGAAACATCTCATTTGAAATTGAAAGAGATTCAGGCAGCGAGATAACCATGCAGCAACTCATTGTATGTATCTTGTATTGGAGAAGGGGCCAATATAGAAACGTTTCGTCGACCAGAACGGGCTCGTAAGTTGAGATACGTCTGTACGTTCTGAAATTTCCCTTGCGAAATAGCTTAGATTTCTCCACGATCGCGTGCATCTTCTCACACAAATGAGTTGCTCAGTGGGGATTTGTTAGAAATACTGTCCTTATCACAGCCGATTGTTGTTAAATCAAACAAGGGAGGGTTATAAAAAGCATCTGATTTGGATCTTAGCATTGTGCTTCTGTCGCCTCAGCGATGAATCGGAAAGCTCTCACCCTACAGGAAAATCCCTGTTCACTCTTAATGAATTTCATTCGATCTGTCTCATTCTGCGGCGAGTGTCTTGTGAAGGCACGCGAAAACATAGAACAGTAAATCTGTGTCTTAGAGTATCTTCATGTTGTGGCTGGCACAGAACTCGGTGACTTTATATGTGAAGTCTGATTGGTGTAGGTTCAGATCTTAGATCTGGCCGGCCGTCACTTCTTGCCCATCTTACTAAATATTTCGAACCTATTTGTGATTGGAAGGAAGCTGGGCATGTTCGTTGCTATCACTCTAGATGCGTCCTCTCCATATTTTCCGTCTATACGCAAAGTTAGCATTATGGCCTTTGGTCGCACTTCATTAATCTGAAAAGCATGTTTATAGGCTCGTGTTCAACGCCTCCCCCCCCCGCCGTCCACTCTCTTCCTCTCTGCCTAAAAAATATAGGACCCTCGCCCTTTCTTTACCCCTCCCCCCCCCCTCTCTCTCTCTCTCTCTCTCTCTCTCTCTCTCTCTCTCTCTCTCTTTCTCTCTCTCTCTCTCTCTCTCTCTCTCTCTCTCTCTAAGAATATATTGAGGCATTGGTTCGATGGAAAAACATGTCCACCCCGATCTTACCGGCAAAGAACGCTCCTAATAATTACAGCAGCGAAACGATTAAATCTGTTTGAGGTAACAAAGTGTGCCTTTTGTGATGACACACTTGAGCACGGGTAATGATGTAATGAGCTAATGCGATCGAAGGAGAAGAGGCAGAATATTCAGTTCTTTTTGGACTATTTTGATAGCAACAGTTCATACAGACAGCAGCTCAAGTTTTTACTTCACATAATATCAGATGCTCAGTAAATCGGGCAAAACAGGGAGATTGCAGCTTATCCAAGTTTATAAATACATCTTAAAAACCAAAAACTTCATGGACACTTGTTTGAGCTGACATCAAAGAATGACATCATAGAAACAAGAAAATCGAAGAAGATAAACATAATATCAAGTATAATTGCAAATCAAGTGAGGATACAATTGGAAAAAGGAACTTTTCACTTCATGTTAAAATAAGTGAAATGGTTGAAAAGAGAGAATTTTTTTGAAGAAATATCTGAAACAGAGAAGAGGGAGGTGAAGACCAATGAGATCCTTAGATAGAAACTCAACTGATTGACTAAAGTAAGGTCATAATGTCAGAGCATGACGTTTGATCGGGCAGGCATCCGGTCTATCTCAATATTAAATCGGTGTGTGCAACTTGAGTCTGGTCAGTGACGGCTCGAGAAGTTGAAAGTTCAAAGGTCAGATAATCCGTGGGGGGGGGGGGGGGGGGGGGGGGGGTAAAGAGGTTCATGAAGTACGTCTGGCCAAAAGTTGAAAAGGAACTTTCGTGAAGAGCATCAAGAGTTTGCTGAGGTGAACTGTATTATTACCTGGGTGATTGTTTGCGGTAGTCCATCCTCAACAAGGTGCTCGTAGATCTTTTCTGCGTATCACACGAGCCCGTGTCGGGCAAGGTTGAGGTGAAAAGATGAGGCGCTAAACTCACCGTGCGGAGAACTTCATGGTGGATATGACGACCGACGTTCTAACCCAATAGTCACAGGCGCTATAGTTTCTGTTCTGTTTTCTCGAATTTCAAAACATCTCTGCTTACTGAAGTTGTAGCCACCGCTAGTCACGTTTACCGTTTATTCAGTCAAAAGTTGCTCGAGCAATTTAACACCAAAGGGTGAGTTACTGTGTTAAAGTTGTTCATACTTTTGATTTCAAAGATTAAAATAATGTTCAAACTTGCCCTGTTCATACTTCATAATGCTGTAAACATCTACATGATTTAAATGTTTATAATCATATTCTTATAAATTAATTTGGAATTAAAGAAACTGAGGTGCAACTGCGGCTTTTTTGCGTCAAAATTACTCTTCTATGGAAATAGATGATTTGAAAATATTCTACTCAATATAACGCTGCAGATCACTTTACCTTGGGCTCAGTGAATAAGTTTCTGTCCTGCCGTATCAATATCGCTCTCATCCTTGTCATGAACAGGGAGGCGAAGTGGAGGTTCTGTCCATGTAATAGATGCTTGATCTCTCCTACGGCTGGGTAATCAGCCAGCGCCGCCTACTTGATAAGACACATGGGAAAAATCAATGTTGGAGATTCTCCCCTTACATAAGACAGACATAATGTGTAACTTTTATTTTTGCTTTCATGGTTCTCACAGTGGAAGAAAGATATTAAGAAATTGTGTGTTCCCAATCGATCCTAGATGCTCAAAACGCGTCTAAGAAACTTTCAATGCATTGATTGCAACATAAGAAACTAATAACCCGTCTCGTTATTATAGACCTGAATGGACGCTTTATTAAAGTGCACAAGATCGGTAAATAGAGCCGAGCTTCAAAGCTTTCGATCATCTCTAGATGAGCAAACCTACAATCTTCTGGTGGTAGTGTGGCTAGGGCCTCGCCCGGAGATCTGCGGGACTTCTACGCTGGTTCAAATTAGGCGCCTCATCTTTCTAGTCTAACATTGATCTGTTTGATGAGACGTGTAGCAACACCTTGTAGTGCATGGGCTCTATCAGATAATCTATCAGGCCCTTTTATGTACCAATGAATGATTTAACTATGCTGATGACATAAACAATTTTTCGCAAAATGTCCTGGTTTTAGTCAAGCCTTACAGATATAAAAATTAAAGACCTATACTTCAGATTATATTATTATGTGGAAAGTCATGCAGAGCTCGATGGCTGGAAAGATGCTGTAGATTGAATTTTCTTTCATTTTCTTCAAAAGCTAACAAAGTTTGATAAAATTTGAGAGATGTTAGGCACTTCCTTCATACCAGTTAAGCCTTGTGTGCCATGGCAGGAAGGACAAGATGAGAACCCTACATTGTTCCCAAGAAGAAGGAGCGTCGCACCCGCTACATCACTGCATTCTGAATCCATTGTTATCTCAACCATTTAGAAGTCATCGCGCAATCAGGAACAAACGGGACAGTAAATCTCCCTCTTGCATCTGTATTATCTGCCGCCTTTTACAATAAGCGATATAAATGTACTTCACCAAAGCACCAAGAGAAGCAGGGGAAGACGCAGCAGCCAGGTCATTGATGACCGTAACGTTTATAACTTAAGGTTTCAGGAACTCGTCGAGCAACCGGGACCTAATAACGATGGATGACATCAGACAAGACAGCTGACCAGCCTGGTCCACGGTTTTTGCATTCAAGATTTGAGAGATTTTGTGGTGTTTTTTTCCCTTTTGTTTCTTTTTTTTATTTTAGATAAACAACTTTGTTATGATGTTCTATACTATCTGGGGGTCGCACTGTCAAGGCATTATTCAACTAGCGTGATACTAGGAGAGGTATTTTTTTTAATTTACCTGGATTGCTCGAATCTCCCTAGACCATATAGAGTTTAGATCTATCACTTGGCCATCCAGTCGGGGGTTTTGTGTTGAACTTGAACGGTTTTACAGCACTGAGTGGTCAGTGTCTCTCAGCTGTTGATCTTTGCCCAGCGAAGGGCATTACGTTCCCTCTGCATGTGATTCGGGTCAGGGGTTCTGCTACTTTGGCTCCTGCAGGCCATTGGTTCGTCCATGAATGTCTGAGTTGCTAAAAAATCTATAACAATTATGTTATCAGATCAACCAGATGAAATCATGATAACTGCTGCTTGTTCTGTTGCTGTGGCTTGGGGGGGGGGGCGGGGGGGTAAGAATAAATCGTAGTCGCCGAGAAATGTTGGAGATGTTAGCCAAGTTATATCACAGAGCGCTGTCCTAACTATTTAAAAAGTTGGAAAAAACATTAGTTGACTTTAAGAATAATATGGATGAAAGTGTTTGTGTGTGTCTAAAGGTTTACGCCTAAAGTTATTATTCAGATAACATTGGTATCAGCGTTTTGTAGATGTAGTCTCTTCATATCAAACAAAATATCTGTCTGTTTCCGTCTCTCTCTTTCTCTCTCTCTCTCTCTCTCTCTCTCTCTCTCTCTCTCTCTCTCTCTCTCTCTCTCTCTCTCTCTTTCTCACTCTCCTTCTGTGTCTGTCTCTCTCTCTCTGTCTCTGTCTGTCTGTCTCTCTCTCTCTCTCTCTCTCTCTCTCTCTCTCTCTCTCTCTCTCTCTCTCTCTCTCTCTCTCTCTCTTTCTCTCTCTCTATTTCTCTCTCATTCTCTTACTAATTTATCAGAATATATACTATTATTGGATCAATTTCCACCACATGATGTCATAACTAAGATTTTGTTATTTTTGTCGATTTTTATATCGTCCAATAAAAATAAATTTATAACATTGCCCGGACTTATAAGATACAATAAGTCAAACCTTGTTTCGACCAGTGCTGCAAAAAATTATTGTTTACTATAATTTATTGACACCACTAGTAATCTTTTGTCCTAATATGAGTACGAAGTACTCCATCACGGATAAAAACTTATCCCATTTGCTTCAAGTAGGTCTCATAAAGACACTCTTAATTTGCAAGCCAATGTTTTAGTTTAAGTCTAGTAAGAGGATTAATCGGCGATTACTGATTTAAAAAGAAACGAAGTGGTTTGATCTATCATTTGGCCACTGCGTGCCAAATATCCTCAGACGTGTGCAGAATTCACTTTCTCATTTTGTCTCTTCTGTCATTTGAACTTATCTACCTATCTATCTATTTTTGTATTTATTACTCTCACTCTCACTCTCTATCTATTTCTTTATTTTCTGAAGCTCCCGCGAGTCTCGTTTTCTCTTGTATTTCTCCCAATTGTATATTCAATTCAGTTTATCCATCTTGCTATTTGCCTATCGGTCTATCTATCGATGTATTTATGTGTTTGCTAACTGCCATTTTATCTGCCTATCTATATCCATTTATATGAATCACATCCGGCTTTTCTCTCTCTCTCTCTCTCTCTCTCTCTCTCTCTCTCTCTCTCTCTCTCTCTCTCTCTCTCTTTCTTTCTCTCTCTCTCTGTCTCTCTCTGTCTCACTCTTTCTCTGTCTGTCTGTCTGTCTGTCTGTCTGTCTGTCTGTCTGTCTGTCTGTCTCTCTCTCTCTCTCTCTCTCTCTCTCTCTCTCTCTCTCTCTCTCTCTCTCTCTCTTCCTCTCTCTTTCTTTTTCTCTCCTTGAGGTGATTATTCTTGAACAATGACAGATAGCACTGCGCATGCACGAAGGTTACTTCCGTGTTCCCAGATTTCCCCATATCTCCCGGGGTTCAGAACCCCAAATTCACTTCCGTGTTATAGAAAATGTTTGGCCTACTCATAGTACAGAGCCTTCTTTGCAGTAAGGTCAAATGGCAATTTTCGCAGCATGTAAGTGAAATTAAACATGTTTAGATATTACAAGCAGGGCATTGTTATAATGATGTTGATGTTTTATGCATTACTTTTACTGCTGGGTAACGCGCGATGTTCATGTTGATAGAGCAATCGTCCTAGTGTCAGCAAAAGTTTTTTTATTGCAAATTTGAACCCTCTAAATCTCTTCTCAGTAGGACTAAAGCGATTATTTTTTATCAATATAAACAAAAATGAGCAAGCTGTAAATAAATTGCAGTCATCAATTTGTTCATAATTCTATGATTATATTTATCACCATAACCATCGTTACCATAATTTCATCATCACCATCACAACCACCACCACCATCATCATCATTGTTATCATCATCAGCAGCAGCAGCATCCCCAGCATGTTCATTATCAGCATCATCATCATCATCATCATCGTTATCATTATCAGCAGCAGCAGCAACCCCATGTGTTCATTATTAACATCCTCCTCCTCCTCATCATCATCATCATCATCATGCATCTTCATCATCATTATCATCATCGTCTTCGTTATGCATCATTATTATCATAATCTTAACAGAACCGCCATCATCACCATTATTATGCGTCCTCATCATCATCATCTTAACACAACTACCAACATGACCATTATTATGCTTCCTCATCATCATCATCTTAACACAACTACCAACATGACCATTATTATGCATCCTCAGATCATCATCATCATCTTAACACAACTACCATCATCACCATTATTATGCATCCTCAGATCATCATCATCTTCTTAACACAACTACCAACATGATCATTATTATGCGTCCTCATCATCATCATCTTAACACAACTACCATCATCACCATTATTATGCGTCCTCATCATCATCATCATCTTAACATAACTACCATCATGACCATTATTATGCGTCCTCATCATCATCATCTTAACACAACTACCATCATCACCATTATTATGCGTCCTCATCATCATCATCTTAACACAACTACCATCATGACCATTATTATGCGTCCTCATCATCATCATCTTAACACAACTACCGTCATGACCATTATTATGCGTCCTCATCATCATCATCTTAACACAACTACCATCATGACCATTATTATGCGTCCTCATCATCATCATCTTAACACAACTACCATCATGACCATTATTATGCGTCCTCATCATCATCATCTTAACACAACTACCGTCATGACCATTATTATGCGTCCTCATCATCATCATCTTAACACAACTACCATCATGACCATTATTATGCGTCCTCATCATCATCATCTTAACACAACTACCATCATGACCATTATTATGCGTCCTCATCATCATCATCATCTTAACACAACCGCCATCAATCATCATCATCATCATCACCATCATCATCATTTAACACAACCGCCATCATCACCATTATTATGCATCCTCATCATCATCATCACCAATATCACCATCTTAAGACGACCGCCATCATCACCATTATCATCATTATTATTCGTTCACACCATAAAAGCGAAAGATCTATATTTACAACCAGTTTGGCACGAACAATCATGATAGCACCATATAATAATTATGGATAAAACGACCAATTTCGTGACTCGAAAAAGCGTGGTTGAGCATATTAAGAAAGAGAGAAAGACGCAGGGATGTGCACATAGATGAAAGGAATAGACACAGGCAGGCAGGCAATACGAGACACATAAAGTCTCTTATATCAAGACAATAAAGAAATGAGATAGAAAGGCAGATAACGAAACAGATAGAAACACCACACACAGATAGAGATGAACAGAGGAAAAGACAAGGTAGGCAAAAAGGAAGAATAATTATAGGTGGATCTGGAGATAGACGGAAACTGAAGAGGAGAGAGAAATGGAGAATGAGGAAATGTGAGATAGAGAGACAAAGACGCAGATGTACAGATGACGTTGGTAGAGATATAGGAAAAAGACAGAGACAGACATAGACAGATATAGACGCAGTCAGGCAGTCAGAAACGGGAAAAGAAACATAGACAAAAATAGGGAAAGAGATTAAATCAAAAGTGAAGGGACCCAAACATACACGGAGATAAAGAATGTTTTTGTGAATGAAAATGAGAACAAGACAGAACAAAAAGAGTGAGAAATAGACAGATAAGTCGAGTGAAAGAAAGAGGGAGAAGGAAAATAGAGAGAAATAGAAATACAAAGAGAAATAAATAGAGATCTAGTGACAGAGAGAGAGAGAGAGAGATGTAGATAGAGAGAGAGTGAGAGAGAGTATATTTATGGTTCTCTATAGTTTCTAGTAGCGCGATGAAGCCTGAAGGATGACTCTATCTAAAGCCGTGGCATAGAGGCAGAAGTGCTCTCATTAAATTAACTATGGCGTCAGAGCTAGCTGTGGATAGAAAAAACAACAAACCTGGTATGGTTGGGATTTTGAACTTGATTAAAACACAGAACGCGTGTGACTTTAAACTTGACAATTTTTCATTAAAATAGCATGATTTTTAATTCCGCAATTATGTTGTTATTTAAGTCTGTATGCATGTGATACACATATATATATGTGTGTGTGTGTGTGTGTGTGCGTATGTATACACATTGTAATAAATAACACATATATATTGTCTTTTTGTATCGAAAAAAAAAGATTGCGTAAAATTTATTACTGCCGTAACTGATATTAGTAATATCGAAAATACCTGTTTGAAGTTTTCTTCATGATAATCTTATTGAGGCCCCTGGCATCATTTACATAGCAGTCACTCCGGGCCCCACTGCCACATAGGAGACTATCTGTCTGATGATAAATCTATCCTTAATGTCACGGTTACCTTTGACACTACAGTCACCAGTCCCATAATTGATTGACCGCACTCAGTCTGACATCAGTAGTCCCTGAAATCTCTCAGGAGACTGACGCGGTTGACATCCCTGAAATCTGAAAATCGTTAAAAATCTGAATAGCTGTGGCATCATACCCGTTTTCCACAGTTTTAAAATCATTGAAAACCCAGGTGTAAACTAACATCAATGGTATCAGTTAAAGAATACGAATTTCACTTGGTGAGAAAAATTGATCTTTAAAATTCCATTGCTGAATGGTCAATAATGTTATAATATAGCTTTAAGAGAACATTTTCTCGTCCAAAGTGTTTGGCTCTAAACAACAAAGCAAGCCCGTCTTATTTCCATTTTTTCAATCACTCTTATAGTGCTTGTTCCCCAGATATTTTTTTCTCTATTGACAAAAATTAACAAAGTTTGTTTCTCAACTTAGGTCAGCGCTATTGCTTCGAAAACCGAGAGAATTTTATAAATATCCCCAAGGTAGGCAATCGCCTTTAGTTCTCAGAGATCCTTCAAATAAAGATCGGGCTCTAGATCTAGTAAATCAACATTGAAATATTATAGATCTTCAAGTCAAAATTATCTCCCTAAAGGTTGTGCTGAAGAAAACATCGATAATCTCCCCTGCCATAAGACGGAGGGCAGGGGGAGGTAACTGTCCTCTCGTGCCAAATTAGAGCCACTCTGTGTTGTTTGTGATCTCTCTCTCTCTCTCTCTCTCTCTCTCTCTCTCTCTCTCTCTCTCTCTCTCTCTCTCTCTCTCTCTCTCTCTCTCTCTCTCTCTCTCCAAATGGATTTGGCCTCAGGACAAAAGAACCCGTCCGTGCTATATCTTTCTCTCTGTCTGTTTTCTTTTTCTTATTTATTTTATGACTACTGGTTTGGCTGCGTCTGTCATTCTCCTTCCTTCGATCTCTCTCTTTCTCTCTCTCTCTCTCTCTCTCTCTCTCTCTCTCTCTCTATCTCTCTCTCTCTCTCTCTCTCTCTCTCTCTCTCTCTCTCTCTCTCTCTATCTCTATCTCTCTCTCTTGCTCTTTCATTTGTTTGTCCATCTCTAATTTTATAACTATATCCTTTCCATCTTGCTTGTTCTATTTTTTGTCTTTATATTTCTCTATCTTTTTGTCCTTCCTTCTCTATCTCTATTTTCTTTCTTAACTGTCTTTTGCTTTTTTTTTTTTTTTGCAGACGTCTTTTATATTTTTTTTCACATATTTTTCAGAACTTTTTTTTCATCTTTCTTTACTATTTTCTTTTCTTTTTTTTTATTTCAATGTAACTTCTTTTTCCTTCAGCCTCGTCATTTAGATCTCTCTATCCCAGCTGCATTTTCAGTTTGTGCTCCTCTTTGTATGGATTATCCCCCTCTGATGTCATGCTCTTACTTCACCGTCTCTTAGCTCTCTACTCGTAGACTCAGTCGGACCATATCGATGTCTGTCTGATCATATCGGTTATTGCATTTTTGTTCGCCCTGACTCGCCTGTCTAGCAATATTGTCGGGCCATTTTCTGAAATAACAATCCAAAAACTCCTCATCTCTCTGTACCTTTTCACTGTGAGAAATCTTTGATCCCCCGAGACTGGAAAAAGACTGAAATTTAATTTCGTTGCCCCTGGGGAGTTCCCCCATTTTCGTAAAAAATCTAATTTGGCTTTTGGTTTTCGTTTTCTTTTTTGTTCTTCATATCAAAAGCCATTTTAATAATCTTCCGAAAAGACTAAGCGGAAAATTATTTCGCATCGTCTAAAAGCCGACAAGCGTAGATAACCCGTCGAGCCGTGCTTATTTTGAACTAACCCAACCATGATGTGAGAGAAAATTCTAGAAAATTGAGCCAGAGTAATGCGGGTGGTCGAGTAATATAGCGCTCGCCTTGCGAGTGATTCACTATTTTTACTCATCGGAAGTTAGTCACTCGAGCGAATGGTTCCAGTCCTTTTTGATCTGAAATGGAGATTGGATGCAAATACAACGAGAGGGACAGGGAGAAAGAGGGAGGTATAGCGATAGAGAAAGGAAAAGGCAAACATCCTCTCTCCTTTCTTACCGTAGATGTCATGACCAAATAGCAGAAAACATTGTGTTTCACTGGACGAGTTTGGCAACACCAGGCGCTACAGTTGCTCTGGTTTGTTAGTGAGTCCAACAAGCTGGACGACTGAAAACATTGTGTTTGACTAGGCGAGATTGGCAGCACCAGGTGCTACAGTTGCACTGGTTTGTTAGTGAGTCCAACAAGTTGGACGACTGAAAACATTGAGTTTGACTAGGCGAGATTGGCAGCACCAGGCGCTACAGTTGCCCTGGTTTGTTAGTGAGTCCAACAAGCTGGACGACTGAAAACATTGTGTTTGACTAGGCGAGATTGGCAGCACCAGGCGCTACAGTTGCACTGGTTTGTTAGTGAGTCCAACAAGTTGGACGACTGAAAACATTGAGTTTGACTAGGTGAGATTGGCAGCACCAGGTGCTACAGTTGCTCTGGTTTGTTAGTGAGTCCAACAAGTTGGACGACTGAAAACATTGTGTTTGACTAGGCGAGATTGGCAGCACCAGGCGCTACAGTTGCTCTGGTTTGTTAGTGAGTCCAGCAAGTTGGACGACTGAAAACATTGTATTTGACTAGGCGAGATTGGCAGTACCAGGCGTTACAGTTGCACTGGTTTGCTAGTGAGTCCAACATGTTGGTCGACAGGGGAGAAGAATCAAATAAGAACCACGAGCGGTAACTAGGGGGCGGTGCGGGTCGGTGCTCCAGTAAAACACAATGGACTAACGGCCGAAAAGTGTTGGATGTCTAAATGTAATTATTCTAATAAAGTTATGTTGAAAATGTGAGAAATAATTATGTCTTACAAGTTTTCGCGCATCTTTTCGTCACCAAATTAATAGGAAATGGGCAAATGACACTTTTACAAACTCGTCTTTGTACCCAGAAAAGGACACCAGGACCAATTCAGCTAACATGAGAAACAAAGTTCGTTTTACCGTTAACAGTGATATTAACAGAAAGGTTGTTGTTATAGAGACCTATCGCTATTTGAATATTCAATTTGATTCTCAAAGCGCCCTTCAAATCTTCACCAACAGGCCAACACAAACTGGTATAGCTTTTTCAACTTCTACTGGAGCATCGTAGAGCATGTAGTACTAATTTAATCTTGTACACAGTTTCAATGATAAGCTTATCCACCTAAGTGCTGGAGGCAAATATAGTAAAAGGCCATCTGTTAATATCTTAGCATCTCTTAGAGCTTATTTTGGGTTTGAACCCCTGCTCTGCTTGTAGGAGCGCCGAGAGACCAGCACTGAGCCACAAGTCGTGATGTTTCCCGAGCACCCAGGCTGCGGTCTCTCACGAGAACCTGAGCACAGTTTGGGTTTGAACCCCTGCTCTGCTGGTAAGTGTGCTGAGTGACCAGCACCGAGCCACAATTCGTGATGTTTCCCGAGCACCCAGGCTGCGGTCTCTCACGAGAACCTGAGCACAGTTTGGGTTTGAACCCCTGCTCTGCTGGTAAGTGCGCTGAGTGATCAGCACTGAGCCACAATTCGTGATGTTTCCCGAGCACCCAGGCTGCGGTCTCTCACGAGAACCTGAGCACAGTTTGGGTTTGAACCCCTGCTCTGCTGGTAAGTGTGCTGAGTGATCAGCACTGAGCCACAAGTCGTGATGTTTCCCGAGCACCCAGGCTGCGGTCTCTCACGAGAACCTGAGCACAGTTTGGGTTTAAACCCCTGCTCTGCTGGTAAGTGCGCTGAGTGACCAGCACCGAGCCACAATTCGTGATGTTTCCCGAGCACCCAGGCTGCGGTCTCTCACGAGAACCTGAGCACAGTTTGGGTTTGAACCCCTGCTCTGCTGGTAAGTGTGCTGAGAGACCAGCACCGAGCCACAATTCGTGATGTTTCCCGAGCACCCAGGCTGCGGTCTCTCACGAGAACCTGAGCACAGTTTGGGTTTGAACCCCTGCTCTGCTGGTAAGTGTGCTGAGAGACCAGCACCGAGCCACAATTCGTGATGTTTCCCGAGCACCCAGGCTGCGGTCTCTCACGAGAACCTGAGCACAGTTTGGGTTTGAACCCCTGCTCTGCTGGTAAGTGTGCTGAGAGACCAGCACCGAGCCACAATTCGTGATGTTTCCCGAGCACCCAGGCTGCGGTCTCTCACGAGAACCTGAGCACAGTTTGGGTTTGAACCCCTGCTCTGCTGGTAAGTGTGCTGAGAGACCAGCACCGAGCCACAATTCGTGATGTTTCCCGAGCACCCAGGCTGCGGTCTCTCACGAGAACCTGAGCACAGTTTGGGTTTGAACCCCTGCTCTGCTGGTAAGTGTGCTGAGAGACCAGCACCGAGCCACAATTCGTGATGTTTCCCGAGCACCCAGGCTGCGGTCTCTCACGAGAACCTGAGCACAGTTTGGGTTTGAACCCCTGCTCTGCTGGTAAGTGTGCTGAGAGACCAGCACCGAGCCACAATTCGTGATGTTTCCCGAGCACCCAGGCTGCGGTCTCTCACGAGAACCTGAGCACAGTTTGGGTTTGAACCCCTGCTCTGCTGGTAAGTGTGCTGAGAGACCAGCACCGAGCCACAATTCGTGATGTTTCCCGAGCACCCAGGCTGCGGTCTCTCACGAGAACCTGAGCACAGTTTGGGTTTGAACCCCTGCTCTGCTGGTAAGTGCGCTGAGTGACCAGCACTGAGCCACAATTCGTGATGTTTCCCGAGCACCCAGGCTGCGGTCTCTCACGAGAACCTGAGCACAGTTTGGGTTTAAACCCCTGCTCTGCTGGTAAGTGTGCTGAGAGACCAGCACCGAGCCACAATTCGTGATGTTTCCCGAGCACCCAGGCTGCGGTCTCTCACGAGAACCTGAGCACAGTTTGGGTTTGAACCCCTGCTCTGCTGGTAAGTGCGCTGAGTGATCAGCACTGAGCCACAATTCGTGATGTTTCCCGAGCACCCAGGCTGCGGTCTCTCACGAGAACCTGAGCACAGTTTGGGTTTAAACCCCTGCTCTGCTTGTAGGAGAGCCAAGTGACCAGCACCGAGCCACAATTCGTTATGTTTCCCGAGCACCCAGGCTGCGTTCTATCTCGAGAACCAGAGCACAGTTTGGGTTTGAACCCCTGCTCTGCTGGTAGGAGCGCCAAGTGACCAGCACCGAGCCACTAGTCGTGATGTTTCCCGAGCTCCCAGGACGAGAGGCTGGGGTCTCTCTCGAGCGCGGTCTTCGACTGAGCCTGGGATCGATCAACAGTGAAATGTTAAAGACCGGCAGCTCCATTTAACTGTGTCTCTAGAGTCTGAGACCAGGCCAGATGGTGAAGACCTTCGTCACCTTCCAGATACATTGTGCCAGAATCTCGAGATTTCCAGTTGGATCACTCGACTTTTGTTTTTCCACTCTTCTTAATTTTTACGATTTTTCTTTTTCTTTTAATTATACAAGTTTGAATAGTTTGTGGAGTTCATGATTCGACCCGTACAAGAGATAGCCGATAGTTCGGTGATTACAGCTTCGCCTTGACTTCTTTAAACGGGTCAATTCGGTTTGAACTGAGTCGATTGGTAGAGGGGTCTAGGGACATTAGATTAAATCCTTCTGTTGTCTTGGAATGCATAACCTGAAGAAGAGAGAAAAAAAAACGGGGGGCTGCATAAAAGCCAACTATTCTATAACGTTTTATACTGGAATATGTCGTTAGAAAAATTCTCACCACTTCTTACGCAAAGTTTGAATGAATTTAGTAAAGTACAGAATTTAACCTTTAGCTGGTAGGCAACAAGTATCTCAATAGGGAACTGCTCTCAGGTTAATTCTTTCTCTCAACCGACCTTTATCAGGAGTCCTATTTTGGTGATATGAATTCTAGAAACCATATTTTTTTTTTTTTTATCTTTCTTTCGGTATTAATCTTTGTATAAATATACAGTAAACTAGGCTCATGTTTTATGTTGAGTTTGACCCTAGTGGCGGATTTTAAAAAAAGTACTGGAAAGTTAATCTACACAACAATTGGGTCTCGAGATTACTTTGTTCATCAAAAGAACATTTAATGGTATCTGAGAATCATGACAATTATTTTGTCTGTTTAAAACAAAAGTCATATATACATCCACTTGTTTCACCATCGCGCTGGAATTCGTGTGACTTCTTACGCTAAGCGGCTCTTCATAAACAGATACCTCAGTTCTGACGTGACCAGTAACTCACCACATATGCGGAGTAAATCAAGTGTAAAAACCTGGAGGGAAAACTATTCGACTCATTCTTATCTAGGGACTCTCGTAGTGTATGTGGAAAAAGATTTCTCCATTTTCAAAATTTATGTTTATTCTTTCGTCCGCATTCTTTTCAGTGTCACTTCCGCCGGTTTTCTTGAGCTGACATTTTGGTCGACCAGTTTTTTTTTCATGTTGCCACGATCTCTTTCTTTGTACCAAATTAAAAAAAAAATACTCTACGTCTAACTCTTTTCCTTTTCAAAGAAAGACTTTGCTATTTCACATCTGTCAATCTTCTGAAGGTACTTAAATTTGGGTCAAACTCTTTTTATATTTTTATGTTATTTTTGTATTTCGACTTAAAACTTAAAATTTCGCTACGTAACGCTCTTCAGGTTGAAGTGGGATGGCGCTCCATCCCCGCCAGTTATTAACCAGCGCGCTTTGATTTCAACCAAGACTCTGCCGAGAGGTTGACACGAGACGTTTCCCTGACAGTCCAAACCTTTTAATTCCCCATAAGGAGCTTTAAGATTTCTTAATTCAATACACACAGATGTGGCGAAGAAAATTAATACTGGACCAAAACTCATTTTTCTTGAATGGTACTTGGAGAAAGCTGTCTTTTAAAGATCAAATCAGTCATCAATCATGATAGAAATACCTTGAATATCGAAAAGGGAAATATTTGGAATATTGTCGCAGATATTGTTAGGTCATTCTTTCTACAAGGTTGACGTCAGAGCTGGCTTCAGAGCTGTGAAGTCTAGGTCTCATCACAACACCATTGCTATTCTTTACGGGGTTTTTTTTCGTTCATCTCCGTGCCCTGCCTTATCGCCTGAGGCTGTCTCTTATTGATTTTCTTCCACTTTTTTTACATCTGAAAATATCTCCTGCTCTCATTTTACTGATAAATGTGAAATTATTTTTCATAATCATCTTTCTCTCTCTCTCTCTCTCTCTCTCTCTCTCTCTCTCTCTCTCTCTCTCTCTCTCTCTCTCTCTCTCTCTCTCTCTCTCTCTCTCTCTCTCTCTCTCTCTCTCTCTCTCTCTCTCTCTCTCTCTTTTGTTCTGTCTCTTTCTATCAATAAATTTATTACTTCTATTCCCCTCGCTCTCTATCTCTCGTACCCTTAGTCCTGACTCCTTCTCCATCCTTTCCCTCCTTCTCCCGATCTGTCCTTTTTTTCTCAATCTTTTCACCTTTTCCGACAAGCTGTTTTTTCTCTTACCCTCTCAGTCTCTCCCTCACGAATTCTCTTTTTCATGTTTATTTGCTTTCTCCTTATCTCACATTTTGTTTTTCTCTTTCTTTTTATCTTCTATTTTATGTTTCTATAACTTTTTTAGCTTATATGTGAAACCCCGAGAATATTAAGCGTAATATTCTTATGTGTTCTGTCGAGTTTGACTCTAGTAGCAGATTAAAAAATTGTAATATAATGGTAAACTGTACACCTGGCGGATCGCGTGATTGCATTGTTCGTTTCAGGAACATTCAGAGTATCTGAGACTTATGAACATAGTTTATAACATAATTATATAAATCCATTTCTTTAATTTAGATGTCTATGTGATATATTTTATCATGAAGCCCTCTTCCCTTTTCGGGCTTAGTGTGTGAATATAATCAGATAAAATATAATTGTTTTACTGGTTAGATATCTTTGTCTTTTCATTTATGCAATTGGAGTAATTTTCTTCACCTACCTCTTCCGTATCCCTCTTTCATCTGACTTTTTTACGCATTCAGATACCTCAGCTCAAGTGCTTTATATTGGCAAATCAGTGAAAATTTAGAAAATGTGATAGTATTCTTTTTTTGCGGTTTGTTCTATTCGGTAGTATTTTGTTTAATCACGTACCTCTCTGGGAAAAAACCTCCTTAAGGTTATCTTATATAAAATTTAAAGCTTAAAGTCTTTTAATATAAAACAGTATGACAGGAACAAAACTCCCATTCGTTTCCAAACAGTTGTTACAAAATTAAAAAAAAAAAAAAGAATAAAAGGAAAAGAGTATGAGCAAGAAGCCATAATGATCAGGAAATGGGAGAAGGAGTCCCTGATTAGCCTCACAGGGTCAGTGAAAGTCACTACCGCACCTGAAACTGAAGACGCGGAAAAAAATCGATAAGAAAGTGACTTTTTCAGCCTTTTGTTGTCCTGCGCGGTAACTACGCCGGTTCGTGAGGCCATCTTTGCTCTAATCACCTGGTGTGGTGTGTGAGTGGTCACCCTGATGGCGGTGAGTAGAAAGGCTGGCTTTCACGGATATTTTTGTTTGTGAGTGTCTGTCTGTGTATTACCCAAGTGCTTTATAAATCTTTGATAGTTTATTTGGATACTGTTAGGGCCACTCTTAGAGCCGTGAATATTCCCGGCGTAAGTTCCATGGTTTGTCTCCTAGATAAGGAGCAGCACTAGTCCAGCTTAGCAGACCAGGCTATGGCACGGGAGAAATCTCTCCGCCAGTCACAGGTGCCAGACGACGTGATTTTAGTTTAAGATGGTGTCCCATTTTTCTGGTTAACTGAGCCAAAATGACTAAAACGGCATCTCATAAAAATTGGATTTTTTACGTTTTGTCTATCTATCCAATTATTGTATAATATTTACCTAAGTATCTATTAGTTATCTTCTATCTACTTTTCTACTTATCTATCTACCTATTTTTCTCACCGTCCCTGTCCTTCATCTCCTCCATCTTTTGTAAAACCCCAGCACGGTACTGTAGAAAGTCCCCCCCCTATCCGTTTTCCGCCAGTTTCTGTGGAAATGCCCCGACCATCTCTCTCTAGCTAGTGTTGGACGGAGGGCCCCAGCCCCTCGTCCATCTGGCCGGTGAGACACTAATGTGCCACTCCGGACCTCCCCTTCTGTTTGTCTTCGCCTCAAAGTGGAGCGGATGTCAAGATTTTACGCCACTGACGACCTACTCACGAGCTGTCCCCATGGTGAAATGGCTTCTTCGTATGCGAATTTTCCTTCCTTTTCTCTTCTGGAGATCTCCGAAAGTCAGCAACTTTAGAGCTCTAACTTTATGTGAAGGAGAAAAAAGTTGTCCTCCTAGACTAGACATTTCCCTTCGCTTCGGGGTGATTTATTTTTGTATCTAGAAAGAAGAAACTTTGCGCTTTATTGAAATGGAAGTGGTTTTTTTTTACGGTAACACTGGATCCGAAATGGGTAACAATTGACAAGTTTAGTACTGGCCTCTGAAAACCTTTCCATTAAAGCTACTTTAAGTACAACTAGCTGTCTGTGTCATACTTTTCGAACTTCCAACGTTTTAAAATTATGAGATTGTCTAAATGTGGCATAGATTTCTAAAAGAGATAGGGATAAAATGAGACTGTTTTATGTAATGCCAGCACCGAAAGAGAAATGCTGATAATAGTAGAATGTCAAAGACTAATTTAGTTTTTATATTTATTGAAGGGTCTGGAATTCTGGATGGGTGTGGGGGTGTGATGTATATTTCTGTTTTACGCGGCCATTCAAAATTGTGGGAGCTCTAAGTATTCAAACAAGACACATTTTGCTTCTCACTGTTGTGAAGATTAAAGAAAATTAACTCAGCTCTGCATCTTTTTCACCGCACTCTTCTACTCTTTCATAAAAATGTCTTTACATAATTACAATCAAGATATAATTATCTCTTTGTATCCCCATTCTCTCTCTATCTCTATCTCTCTCTTTGTCTCTCTCTCACTCTCTTTCTCTCTCTCGCTCTCTCTCTCTCTCTCTCTCTCTCTCTCTCTCTCTCTTCCTCTCTGACTCTCTCTCTCTTTCTCATTACTTTTCTCCCCTCCCCCCATTTCCTCTTTCCCGCTATCTCCTCTTCTGTTCCAGTCTCTGACTCTCCCTGTTTCTATACCTTCCTCCTTATCCTCTTCTCCCCTCTCTATATCTCTCTTCTTTCGTTGTATCTGACAATCTTTCTCCCTATCTCTCCCCCAACTATCTGTTCTCTCTCTTTGTTTCTCTCCCACTCTCCCTGTCTCCCGCCCCCTTCCTTACCATTTCCTTCCTGTTCCTGGAGAAGGATGATCATGAAGAACTGCATCGTTTTCCACCTCAGTTTGTCTCACTGTTTGTCCAGCTTTAACCAGCGAGCTCCTGCCCCTCTCAGTGCTAGCTCTAACACCCGTGTATGGGAGCAGCAACACTGAGAAGCTGGCCTGTATTGACCGATCCTAGCGCCTCCTCTACAGTCAGGGGAGGCAATCAAGCGGCACACAACTCCCGTCTCTGAACAGTCGGAAAGGGAAACAATTTTCCGTGGATAATTCCCTCTTTTGTATTTCCTTTTGTTTTTTAATTTATCGTCTTTTTTTTTTTTTTTCCGATTCAATGTTAAAATAATGTAGGGAAAAAACCTAACCTCTCGGACTTAGGAAAGATATGGTGGGTGATGATTGTACAGGCAGGTTTCGGGTGTGAATTTTGAATCTTTTTACTTTCCAGTTAAAAATAATTATGTATCTTTAAAATAGAAAAGTAATCTATCTGATCGCGGTATGTTTTGAAGCTGTTGATTATCGCTTTTTATTAAAATTTTCAAGGGAACTTGAGCTTTGACTTCGCAACAATGAAAATGGTTTTCTTCGTCTAGTGTTTGTGTAACGATCTTATCTCTTAATTTGCTGTTGCTGTTGATACTCATATTGTGTGTTTCAAGTTATAATGGCTGTAATTATTGTTTTCCTAAGATTGTGGCTACAGCCGTTCTCTGCCTAACCTACAGAATACAGAAGAGTTTACTTTAAACTTTGAAGATCAGAGGGTAAAGAATCAAGCACAAGCAAATTTTATGGAATATTCTTGGGTGTTTCCTTTCAGCATGGACGTGAACTGACCATAAATTCCTTTCTGATTGGTTTATAGATCCTCCCAATGTTGAGACAGCTTTTACTGTTTGCATCAAAGTTAAGTTTAGAAAGTGGCATTATCTGGGTTTGCTAATAATAATGTTCAATCACTCAATCCTCTTGTTAAGAAATCCAGTAAATTTTAAGTAATCCGCTGAAATGTGATGGTTTCTCTTTAGTTGCTCTCATAATCACCATCTAACTGATTACCTGCCGTGCACATCGTCTGCTCGCTTACATTTCTTTCTTTCTATTACCATTGTTAAATCGATTGTAATCACGTAAAGTCTTGTTATTTTTTTTTTTTCGATATTTTCTCCAACATATTCTCCTTGAATACCCTCTTTGACTCCATTTCCCTGGTGGCCATCTGATTGAAACTCCGGAAGTTACCATTAAGCTTTGTTACCGCCCTCCCCTCTCCCTGTGAGCTCTGTCAGGTTAGTCATACAGTGTATGGTCTAGCATGGTTGACTAGTAATGAAGTCTTTTATTACAGAGTTTACTGGGAGTCAGACTTGCCCTCTTTGTTATCTTTCGGGCCCTTTGAACACTAATTTGTTCTCGATCAAGACTTGGACGGAGACTTTTAGGATGGTAACGAGTTTAGAACATCAGCTACTTATTATAGTCCATTTCAGTTCTTATTGATGAGGTTTTTGTTGTGGATATCTTTGCTAGTTGCATATAATTTATTTTCTAATATAATTGTCAATCTTGTCTCTTTGGGACATATTTTATTAATGATGTGAAGTAAATAATTTTTTTTTAAATCCTTTCTAAGGGTTTACGTTTTTATGAAGAATCTTAAAAACTAGAACGTTCTGGAATACGTTTAAAGTTAAAAGTTTAAATTAAAACTGTTTGTTGTTTATATGTGTTCAACTTACCCGTGACATCCATGCCATTTAAAAGTAACATCATAAAGTCGTTTTATCTGAATGTCTCGATAAATGAAGACATTTTTTGTAACCTGCTGTTGAAGAAGCGGCAGGGTTTTTCACAAATTGAAATGCGCAGATCTTGACAGCTTGACAGACCTCTATCAAATCGATAGAGCGATAGGAATGGCAGACTGTTGTGTTTTCGGTCGCTTTAGTTCCACATATCAGAGTTTTCTGAACATTCTTCAAGAGAAATTATCAAATATGTTGGGAGGAGGTACATGATGTGTTTGTTAAGTATACCCTTTGATGACCTGACCAACGTTTGTCTAGAAATGTCTATGCTATAGAAAGCTCTTTTAAAAGGGGCACTAACTTAAAATGGCTCCATTCTTATCTCCTTCCATGTGATACGTCAAAATTTTGACAGCTTTGGGAAATGCTTTTGGCATGGTGTAAGGTGTTTACAGTTTTAACGAATAAGAACAAAAAGCAAGGGAAGTTGTACACAGTTTGATCGATTATTAGATGAAATCGATACATTCCATGCAATCCAGCGTTTTCTTTGCTTCAAACACACTCACACACTCACACATGCACAGCACTGCGGCTCGAATTATGCAAACCGAGAAATGTGCAATTGAATCTGCATAAAAAAGTGGATTTTATGATTGTGGCGTAATGTGACAGAGGAGATTTATCAATGACGAACATGTTGTAGGCTGTTGAGAGACTTATTGAAGTTAAGTTAAGCATTGCTCAAAGATGAATTTATAGATTTAACCAAATTGTGATTAAAGGCCCTGAGGATTATTCTATTAAAATAGTAGGAGCAGTTTGGCATTATTTAACAGAAGCTATGCATAAAAATTGAATGAAATAGATCACTATAACCTGTAGTATATAAAGGTTTATTTACTGTTTTCACTTGGCCAGTACCTATAAAAACCTTGTTCTTGACAATCTTAGAGCAGAAGGCACCAAGCTTTGATATGCCGATGATGTCATATCCAATAGAGATCCCTGCTCGCCACATGTCACGTCCATTCCTGAGCCGTTAATCTTTTTAGTCCACTTGGAAAGCTCTTTATGGCAGGGATTGATAAACTGCAGCTGAGAACCAGCATCAAAGTGTTGCTCTATGAAAATAACATCATAATTCTTTCTTCCTATTGCTTATGAATAACTCTCAGCATTTCTTCCGTGTAAAATTCTGCGGAAAATAGGACGACAGAAATCTTTTTCCTACAGCGTTATAAAATATTTACGAATCATTTCTTCAATAAATCTATAGCCTGTTGTATAAAATGACTGTCACAAATCCTATAGTATACATGCCTGCTTTTTTTTTTTACACATTTTCAGTGGATATCTGTCCCTTTATAACTCATCTGTAATCCTTTAGATCTGCTCTTTTCTTCGCCATCCTGGTTGTCTCCATACCCAAGCCCAGTATTCTAATAAATTGTCAGTTTGCCTATTAATATCGCGCTGTTTTTTATCCTTTTTGTCTGTGCCATTTCTTGGTACAAAATAATGCGCTCACCTAATCAAAGATTACAACAATAATCAAACAGAATGACAGAAAGACAGGCAGAGACGAAGGAAAAATAAGCAGACAGAAACATATAAGATCAGATTGTTTGAAGTTTGTGAACACAAAGAGATAGGGGGCTAGCCAGAAAAGGCAGAGAGAGAGAGAGAGAGAGAGAGAGAGAGAGAGAGAGAGAGAGAGAGAGAGAGAGAGAGAGAGAGAAGAGAAGAGAGAGAGAGAGAAGAGAAGAGAGAGAGAGAGGCAGAGGCGAAGGTAAAAAGAGAAAGGAGAGGGGGAGTTTTCTATTTCGAATTTACTTGAAAAGACTTCACTCCAACTATTACACGTTTTGTTTTAGGCATAAGATTTCAACTTTCCTTTTTTTTTAATTTGCTGCCGTTTCATCTGGAAAATAACTATTTATTTTCTTTACAGATGTCAAGAAAGATTTGCAGTCTCAGAAAGTGCCACTGAAAATTTATGAGATCGTTTCTCTCTCTCTTTTTTTTTTTTTTTTTGGGCTGCCCAGGTCGAACTGACCAGACCTCGGGGTTAGTTCTAAACGGTTAAAAATAGGAAACGAAATGAGGTTTTAGATGGCTATATCGATAAACGAGGGAAAAAAAAAGTCTTCCTTAGGAGGGAAATAAAATAGACGTTGACTGATACATTTTTTTCTCAAATTTTCGTGCACGTGCTCACTCGTGATTCGATCAGTATGGGTGAGAAAAATGAGAGAAGTTTGTAAACCTGTATACTGGCTAATGGTCTGCTTCCAGCACTAAAGCTAATTCTGGTTGTGTCAACATGGATGCGAAAAAAATATCATTCTGTGGCTCTGTCATTGGAGAAGGAATGAAAAGTCATTAAATGACTGTAATCCTGGAAAGCTAGAGAGAGAGAGAGAGAGAGAGAGAGAGAGAGAGAGAGAGAGAGAGAGAGAGAGAGAGAGAGAGAGAGAGAGAGAGAGAGAGAGAGAGAGAGAGACACTCAGATATAGGGAAAGAATGAGAAATGAAAGAGAGGCGGTGACAGACAGACAAGAGACAGATCTGATAAAGCCGCGGTTGAAAACTAGACTTTACATTATTTTTCTTTACTATTGCAGAGAGCGAGCAAGTGCTTGAGTGTGCGTGAGACAGACAGACAGAGAGAGAGAGAGAGAGAGAGAGAGAGAGAGAGAGGGAGAGGGAGATGGAGAGAGAGAGAGATATGGAGAGAGTGGGAGGCCTAGGAAGATAGATGATAAATACTAAACACTTGAAATTTTCGAACAACTGTTTGAAGAATGACTCTGTGGACGACATTTGTATCCAAAGTTAAAGATCTGCTACATATGTATGGCAGAGACAAAAGGGGGACAAAATTCCAGAATCTCGAAGCTCATGACAAGAATGGTTTGAAAGCGTTGACAGGGGAAGTAACGTGTCGTAGGAAAGCTTGTTCAGTAAGCAAAGTACAATGATGTTTTGAGAAAGCAAATAGTCCCAACAAGATGGTCTTAATCGGATTTTCCCACCCGGAGAACTCCCGGGATGTGAGTAGCTGGTTGTGTATGTGTGTATAGCTCGTGCCCGGCCGCAAAACACAACCAGGAGAAGAAAGCACTCCCATCTCTGGAACTTCGCCACTTTCCAACAGTGATTTTAATGTGATTATATTAATTTTCTCTTCCTAACAGCCTTTGATGTGTTAGTACGCGCCCAGGAAATTCGTTTATTTATTGATCTTTGGAGATTGTCTAGTCTCCCTCATTTGGTTCTATCTCCATTTTTTTTTTTGTTACCCTCTTTCTTTCAAATAAATCAACGATGTTAGTCGAGTCATGATGAATTATACAAACAAAAATTTTAATTATTTTCTTTTCTGCTTTAATTCTCTCTCTCTCTCTCTCTCTCTCTCTCTCTCTCTCTCTCTCTCTCTCTCTCTCTCTCTCTCTCTCTCTCTCTCTCTCTCTCTCTCTCTCTCTCTCTCTCTCTCTCTCCCTCTCTCTGTGTCTGTCTCTTTCTCTCTCTCGCTCTCTCTATCTCTGTCTTTCTCTATCTCTCTCAGCCTCTTTCCCCCCACCTTGTTTTTCTAAGGCGTATATCACAACCTTTTTGTTTCACCCGTTTTTTCCCTCCACTCCTCAATAATCCTCCCTCTTCTTAACTTCTCCTTCCATGCTCTCTGTCCTTCCTTCACACCCACTCTCTTCCGTCTCTGTGTAAAGTGACCGTCTCTGGTTTATCTCGGTTCTCAGTGACAGTCTAGCCTTCGCCTCGGAGCCGGTGTTCGCCAGCCTGTCCAATGTCCTCGGAATCCACGAGAGGCTGCCCACCCCGCTGCCACCGGACATTCGGGTCAGTGAAACCTGCCGGACATTAGGTTTATATTTAAACTTTTTGTATGATGATGATGATGATGATGATAATAATAATAATAATAATAATAATAATAATAATAATAATAATAATAATAATAATAATAATAATAATAATAATGATGATGATGATAAGAAGAAGAAGAAGAAGAAGAAGAAGAAGAAGAAGAAGAAGAAGAAGAAGAAGAAGAAGAAGAAGAAGAAGAAGAAGAAGAAGAAGAAGAAGAAGAAGAAGAAGAAGAAGAAGAAGAAGAAGAAAGTAAGGCAGAGACTTAGTTTTATTCTGCACTAGCATAGTTAATGTAACGGGAATGTAGTGTTTAGTGGGATGCTTCAACAAGTGTAGAAAAGTTAAGATAAACCTATTTTTTCAACGTCTTTAGATGCAATTTATTATTCATTAATAGTAGCTAGAATCCTCTTACAGTTTCAACACTCGTTGAGACACTTTGCGGCGGAATTACCCAACGAACGCAATTTTGGGAATAATAACATTATTTCATTCTTAGAACGAAGTTTTTACAAAACTGATTTCATGTCAGAACGAGAGGTTCACTTAGTCACGTAGTGGGCGTGTCTTAAGTGTCTACTTCGTCATGGGATTTACCAGAAACATGAAGTGAGATTTTTTTTTTTCATCAGCATAGAAAGATAACAGATGAGGCTTTCAAACCCATTGTTTCAAAGCCTTTCACCAAAGCCAAAAACAAAAGGAACTTTCCGCGCTATTTTTTTCTGGGGATGGTAAAAACAAACAAAGAGCATTCAGACTATGACTAATGTTAAAGAAACTTTTTTTTTTATCTTGAATCATTTTGTGAGGAGAAAACAAGATGTCTGGAATCGGATAAGGTGCTTATTTTTGTCTCACCTAAGGGAATACATGATCTTCATACAAACGGATCGTGTCTCTCTGGTTTGCCTAATAGGTTTTCCTCGTGTTTATAGTCTTCCTTTTTTATTAGATTGAGCCCATATTTTAACTTGTATCTGTTTAAAGTAATATAAAAAATTAACTGCGTAATGCCCTGCTTGCTGCTGTAATGCATTACCAAATCTCAAGACTTCAATAGTGTTAGGTTAGGAAGGAAATGGTTTAAGCTGTTTATTTAGAAGCGAGTAGACGCCTGTGTATATAAACAGTCTAGATACTGTGTCCCAGGCCAAGACTCGTTCAATGGATCTTTAAATGTTCAGTCTTCTCTCACACACATAAGCACACACAAACACACACACATTTTCTTTATTTGATTCCTCTATTTCCCTTGTGTTTCAGGAACATGATTTCATTGAGCTGGAGATCAAACATGGGATTGTACAGGTAAAACTGCCATGTATTAATCAATGTCATGATATTTGTAATACTAATATTCAGTATAGCACTTGAGTTAGTAGGATGTCAGTTTTTATATTTACCCCCTTCCCCCTCCTCTCTCTCTGTGCCTCTTCCTCCCTCTCTCTCTCTCTCTCTCTCTCTCTCTCTCTCTCTCTCTCTCTCTCTCTCTCTCTCTCTTTCTCTCTCTCTCTTTCTTTTCTTTGTCAATATATCACCCATTCTACCTGTTTTCTTTTTATCTCTCTTTGTTATTCTGTCTGTTCTGTATTCTGTGTCTCTATTAGTCAGTCTGCAGTTTGTCATTTTGTTCTTCTCTTTATGAATTTCAAAATAAACTTCATCATATTTAATTTAAAGTAGCCAATCTGAATTTTTTTTCGATCCACTACAAGTTCAACAGGTCCAAAAATATAATTTATTTGATACTGGATTCTGCTAATCTTTCCCTAAATCTAAGTCAACCTACTAGGGTTAGATTAAAGTGTCTGTATGAGCTCAGCATGGACCTTTAAGCCAGGGAGTCTAACACTGATGCTCATCTATCTTAGAAGCCGCTCCCTCGCTGTAATCATAGATCTTTAACCGGCAAATCCAAGACGCTACCTGTATGAAATACGTAAGGAAATATCATGATTGTTTGCTCCAACACAAGTGATTGATGATTCTGTCACGTGATTTGCACAAAGCTGCTATTTTCTTGGTAATGCCATATTGGTTTACGTCATTAAAAAGTGATCATTCATTCTCAACTGTAAACAAAAAGTAGTAAAAACAGTGTAAATTTTTTTAATCCACAATATTTTAAAGAGATTTGACCCTAACGCCCCCTCAGTGTATTGTTGATTTGAAGCCAAAAATGTTGCTAAGCCAACACATTATTTACTTCCCTTGGACAGGCTGTTACCAGAATGATAATCTTCATTTATATTTTTTTATCTCACTTTTTTCTGCTCGTTCATTAATATTCTTGTCTTTGCCCAATGCAATGCAACACTCAAATCGACAGAACCATGTAAATATTTCAATATTAATAATAATAATAATAATAATAATAATAATAATAATAATAATAATAATAATAATAATAATAATAATAATAATAATAATAATAATGATGATGATGATGATGATGATGATGATGATGATGATGTGTATCTATCTCATGAAGAAGCAAATCAACTACCTTTGTGTATGATGATCGAGGCGCCTGTCCCATGCTCATTGTCTCAGTGTAGCTCTTTTGCCTTCTCTCTTTCTGTATGTATCATCCTTTTCTCTCTGATTCCTCTTTCCTCTCTCTGTCTCTCTCTCTCTCTCTCTCTCTCTCTCTCTCTCTCTCTCTCTCTCTCTCTCTCTTTCTCTTTATCTCTCACTCTCTCTTTCTTTTTCTGTCTTTATCTCGCACAATGTCTCTGTGTGTGTATCTCTCTCTCTCCCTCTCTCTCTCTCTCTCTCTCTCTCTCTCTCTCTCTCTCTCTCTCTCTCTCTCTCTCTCTCTTTCTCTTTCTATTTACCCTTCTCTGTCGTCATCGTTTAAAAGTAGAGTAGACTATGCTGTATAGGGAAAGCAGAAAAAATATGATAAAAGTAGTAAAAAGAAAAATGATAGGGAGGGAAAAAAACGAAAATTGTTTTCTTTCGGAAATCTTTTTTATCGCCGCGTCTTTTCAACTTCAGATTAATTTTTAGAAGCTGTCCCCAACTGGAACCCGTCTGCCGGGTGATAGTTTTGTATCTCTGGCAACTGATTTACAGTTTTTAATATTTTACTTCTTTTGTTCAACAGCTTTCTCTTGTGATCAATATTGCTTGCAATTTTTTTTAACTTATACACCAACATGTGCAAGCTTAATTCCTTAACAAAACTCAAACTAGCCAATGAGAGCTGAGCTTTGATTTCGAGATAGCTTTAGATAAGTTAAAATCGTTTCTTTCTCGAATTTTATATTTGTGAATTTTATGCATGAGATAGAGGCAGAGCAATAGAGTATCATGATGTTTTGTGTTTGGAAAGTCGTTTCCATGAAAACATGCTGCTCATTATTTAGATTAGAATTTTAGCCTTGGGAATAATTATTGGAATAGTGAACCTCCCGTGTGTTGCACATAGCATGGAGAACTTGGCTTAATGTTATTCTTCTGCTAATTTCAAAGATAAAAAAGTACTGAAATACCTTTTTGTAATCATGAATTGAAGCAATAAGGCTATCAGGATATTCTTGAGGTCTCTTTCGTACAAAGGTTTCTTAGATGTGAAAAAGCACAGGTATGGGCTGTATTTAAATTGTTTGATTTAATCCGGTTAAAATCCTTTCTCAGAAGTCTGAAACATCATCTAGAATACTTCATTCACCAGGACGCTGGCCTGAGAGACGCGAGTGTGTAGGTTGCAACATGCACCAGTCTGGTCGGTTAGCACTCAGCCAGCCCAATTTCGGAGAAAGAATTATAAAATGCTGTTGTCAAGAAAATAAGATCGCTTTGATATGATGCCTCAAGTTTCTTCAAAAGCTACAAAACGAAGTTAGAACTACAGTTTAACAATCTGCCGTCGAATTCCACTCAGTTTCCTCTATTGGATACAGAGCCTTACATATTTGTTCCCAGGTATTAGGGAAAGTAAAGTATTTCAGTACTGAGAAAAGCTTATGAATATTTTTGGGGTAACTTTATCACCGCGGTTAAATGTCTAAAAACTATGCTCAGGGTTTCCAGGCTGGAGTACGTCTCTAGAATACTTCCTCTCACAACCACCCTAGAATACTTCCTCTCACAACCACCCTAGAATACTTCCTCTCACAACCACCCTAGAATACTTCCTCTCACAATCACCCTCTTCCTCTCACAACCACCCTAGAATACTTCCTCTCACAACCACCCTAGAATACTTCCTCTCACAACCACCCTAGAATACTTCCTCTCACAACCACCCTAGAATACTTCCTCTCACAACCACCCTAGACTATTTCCTCTCACAACCACCCTAGACTATTTCCTCTCACAATCACCCTAGAATACTTCCTCTCACAACCACCCTAGAATACTTCCTCTCACAACCACCCTAGAATACTTCCTCTCACAATCACCCTCTTCCTCTCACAACCACCCTAGAATACTTCCTCTCACAACCACCCTAGAATACTTCCTCTCACAACCACCCTAGACTACTTCCTCTCACAACCACCCTAGAATACTTCCTCTCACAACCACCCTAGAATACTTCCTCTCACAACCACCCTAGAATACTTCCTCTCACAACCACCCTAGAATACTTCCTCTCACAACCACCCTAGACTATTTCCTCTCACAACCACCCTAGACTATTTCCTCTCACAATCACCCTAGAATACTTCCTCTCACAACCAAGCATTGTTCCTCAGATCACGGACGCGCTGTCTTACATCCACAACAAGGAGCGGTTGGTCCACTGTAACTTGGGCCCGCACTCGGTGCTGCTCAACAAGAAGGGAGGCTGGAAACTCTTCGGCTTTGGTTTCGCTGAGAAAATCAAAGATGGGAAGGTGAGAAGAGGCAGCTACTTGTGTGGGCTAGAAATATCGGGAAGGGAAAAATTGAACAAAAACTCGACGATTTGTCCAGCTTTGGGCCAGTGAGCTACAGCCTACTTCTTCATGGGTTTGTGTTAATTAAAATATGAAACAATTTTAATTTTCGGACAAAACACGCTCTAAAGACGCAGTATTTTCTCTGCTCCAGTAGAGTCACGATACCTATAACTGTCGCTTTACTTTACATCCCTCTTGAAAGGTTTGTCCTAAAGTATGACGGGTTGAGAAGCAACACTGCGTCTACTATACGGCTCAGTCTAGCTCGATGCAGGCTGGTTTGGTATGTAAAGAAAACTCTAGGTCATCTTATGGTAGATTTATATCAAGCATTTAATGAAAGAAAACGTCCCTATATTCTAACTTTGTGTAAAGCACAAATAATAATAATTATCAACACCATGTAGTGATTAGTTAGCACATTCGATTGAGCTGTTCTCTTATATTTCATAGAACATAGAGACAGTCATATTGAAATACTGTTTTGTTATCTGCATATCGGAATATTTTGAAACCTGACCCATGTCACAGTCACAAATTACTGTAATTACTCTTAAATCCACTTGTCAACGTAGGTTTTAAGACAAAACCCAATAAATTTTGTTTTTTGTTTGGGTTTTCTTTTTCTTTTTTTGTATATAATAAGTTCAGCTGTTTGATGCAAAAATCAAGCCATCACAAATCGCTTCGCTCGCTCTTGGATTGCTGAGATGGAAACTTGACTCGGAAATCGCTGACCAAATCAGAACCGTTCATTCGGCGCTCTTAATGAATTTCTAGGAAAGGATCAGCCTGAATCTCAATTCCCAAAATATAAAAGTCAGTGTATTCTAGAAAAACCATAAAACTGTGCTGAATGTGTCACAAGGATGCATTAGGAAAATACAAGGAATACCCACAGGTATTACAGAAAGACCAGAGGAGAATAGTCAGTGCCATAGTAGCAAGTATCGGAGAAAAAAGCTTATAAGAGTCACTTAAAGATATCAAAACTCAAGGAATGTAGTCAGTACAACATTAGTGAGTACAAATTGCAGAAACAGCAGAGAAAAATTACTAGCAGGCATCACACTGTTGAGCGGAAAACATAATGAAACGTCTGATGTGTGAGCCACATGTGGTGACAACATGTTAAAGCGTCTATTGTTTGAGCCACATGTGATGACAACATGGTGAAACGTCTGTTCTGTGAGCCACATGGGTTGAGAATATGTTGAAACGTCTGATGTGTGAGCCACATGTGGTGAGAACATGGTGAAACGTCTGCTGTGTGAGCCACATGTGATGAGAACATGTTGAAACGTCTATTGTTTGAGCCACATGTGGTGAGAACATAGTGAAACGTCTAGGATGATACTTTTTTTTTACTTATTTCACTATTTATCTCTCGTTGCCTCATGTTTTGAAGGTTGTGTCAAGCGACCTTTACGGACTAGCGTCATGTCGCTTCTCAAATTAATCCATTTTGTGCTTTGCAATGTACAGCAATACAATACAACTGAAGAAGATTAAAACCTGAACCAGAACACAAAGAAACATATCCTATTCTGTTCCCAGAACCGTTGTTCATCTTGTATAGCAGGATGATTAAACTGAACTGAAATAGATTCACGGGAGATCTAATTAGTAACCATTCTTATGTTACACTTCTATCATTATTTTGTCAGTGCTAACAATTTTGTCCGTGATTTTGTTTTACTACGCAAGTCTTAGATGAGGCTTTGTGGCAGTTATTTCTGGACCTTTTATTGTTACTCTTATAGGGCGCAACGCTTTGAAGTTAGAGTTATCTCAGCTTTTCAGGTCGCCTGCAAAGAGCTGCTCATGGTTTTAATGTCATGTATTTCTGGGAGAGTATGTTAATAATATTCTTTAAAAATTTTGAGGGGAAATATCAGTTTCAAATGTGGCTAGAGATTTGGAGCAATAATCAAGTTCTGAAGGAGAAAAACTCGAGATATCTTTTATGTTATATATTTCTATTATCTTTTAAATTTACTCGCTTGAATCAAATTTTCTAAATAAATCAAGAACATCTTCAACATCTTTGTTTCCGTCAAAAGAACATAATTATAAATATGAGAATATTGCCTGGAGCAAAAGTGAGCCAGTGGTGGACTATCTTGAGCTGTGCTGTTCCTATTCTTGGCTGAAATCGAGGAGTGTTTGCAAGACTTGTATCCGCTCTATTTTGATTAACGGACAAACACACGTGGAAGTCTTAATATCTGGTTCGCCAGTTCGTGACCATATTGTGATAATGATGATGGTAAATGCTATTTTTTAACATAGGAAGAGAAACTTTTGTTGAGAGTTATATTTTGAAATGCCATGAACACATTCTAAGCATCATTAGAGCCCCTGTGAGAACAAGGAAACGCGATATATTTATTATCTCTTTCTGCACAAAGAATGAGTTTAATGAGTTCTTAAAGGAACTATTTTCCATATCATTCTTCATAAGAGAACATTCTTTTGTTAGCAGCGAAAACCATGCATTTTGATTCGAAATTTCGCATATTCATTTCTTATCTAAGACGGATTAGCAATGGCATGGCTAATCAAAGAGGATGTCAAATAACCTGAGAATAATATGTGTTTAGGGTGAACTAAGCATTGTTGACATTAGAAAGACTTTCTTTGAGCAAGAATCATATTAATTATATTAACTTGTTCAGTCCAAATCTATTTCTAAGCTATTTAAACGCTTATTATCAAGCACACACGGCTAAATAGACGGTAAGAAATTCTAATGGCGCGCTTCTCGTTCTTGCCGAGAGAGCCTTGTCGTGAGAGTTAAGAAGGATCTTTAAATAGAACAGGACACGGAAACACACAAATAGCTAATCTGACTTATTGTGTTATTTCGCTATTGTTTAAAAGCTGGTTTTGTCTTTTTTTTTCCATTACATATGACTTTTTTAATATGAAGATGTTCAATTGTTCAAATTATATAACTTTCGCTTTAGAAAGAATTTGGATCAAAGAATTTTTAATTATATACAATTTTCAAGTGAGGAAAACCTTTCCGTCCGCATTAATTGTTTGGCATAAGATACAGCGTCTTTGTTGGTTTATTTTGGTTTTTACTTCGTAAGACATTAAATTAAATTTTTAAAAAAATTCAAGTAGAGGAACGTTTGACTCAGTTTTAAGTAATGGTAAAAACTGCAGGATAGTGAATCTTTCTTGTGAGCTTGGATCCACAAATTGACATGATCTTTGATCTTCTGTAATGCTAAGAAAAAAAAAACAAAGGAGGAGATAGAAAAAAAACCAATCATCTAGAGGTAAAAATAGAGACAGTCAGATACCATGAAGCAGGAAGAAAGAGACAAGAATGTAGACAAGGAGACAAACTTACAGTAGACTCACAAAGTGGTGGAAACATGCATAGAGGGAAAGAAAGGCAGACACAGCGAGGCACAGAGCCAGCGTGTAAGCCAAAGAGGCAGACATGCTCAGGTACAAAGAGAGATCGATGCAAAGAGGCAGACATACTCAGGTACAAAGAGAGATACATGCAAAGAGGCAGATTTAAGCGGAGAGCACCTAGGCAGGGGTAGAAGAGACACTGGAAGATAAGAATTTAGACGTGAAAAGAGAGAGGCCGAAAGACATATGACCCATTGCCAAATACAGGTAGCTTAGATCTATCATGATTTTACGCCCATATGGCATGCCTTTATCTTGAAAGTTATAGACATTTCTATATAAGTCAAAGAAGCAAAGTTGTAGTATAGACCTTTGTTGAAGATATCATATACTTTTTTATATAAGTACTTCAGTATTGACAGAGTTATCGCCCTTGATTGATTACGCAATATTAAACGGAGATATTGATATTTTACTCTAAAAATAATCATACTTTGGATAGACTTAAAGCGAAAAAAACGTTGCAATAATCTTTTAATTTAGGATAAAAGCTTAAATAAGATGTTTATTCTTCATTCTAGCCAGAAATTGCCCTTGATACGTATAATAACACGAAAAAAACATCGTTTTCAAGCGCTCATAGTCAAAACATTCTTAATTGAACAAATATTTGTTTTTTAAGGATTATATGTTGTAAGAGTATATTATGAAAAATATCAGACCCCTTACTATTTGGAAGTACTCCACAGACTCATAAATTTATCATTAAGTGCTACATGTAACGTAGTCTAAAATTGCCTATCCATCAGGGTTATTGTTTGGTAATGTGTTCAAAATTATTTGTATCCTTCTATTCATTATACTGCACTATTATAAAAAAAAACTACATAAACACAAAAAATATATGTAAAAACACAAACAAAATGTAAAGAAGTCACGCGCTCTCTGCTATTAAGTTCAACTACTCAAGAATGAGACTTGTGAATGAATAAAAAAAAATTAATGTAAGAAGTTCTATTTTCTTGTTAATATCTTTGTTAAGTTTTAATTTTCATGAAAAATTGTCAGGTCAAAAACGAACAAAGGAAAGAACTGATAAACAAACAATGAACTGCAATTCTTTAACAAATTTTATAACACTGATCATGTCAAAGATTTAAAAAAAATAAAGAACTATTCAAAGAAAGTTTATTGAAATTATGTTGCATCATGAAAATCAAAATAAATTATTGGTATACTATATTGTAGACAGTATTGCTCTTTTATCTAAAAACAAGCATTTTGCACACATTAGTACTTTCCAAGCAGTGGACATATAATTCATATAATTCAAAGAGGAGATGTATGTCATACAGAAATAAAAACTAGAAATCATAATGATAATCACTTCATCGAATTTGATATTTCCCCTTTATTTAAAAAAGTGGCAAAGAATAGGCCTGTTTGTAAACATATACATTTGCTAGGATTATAGCATAAAAATTGACAACTCCTATTTAAAATATGATTTTATGAAGTACATATTGATTTAAATCAAATGAGATTGAACCCTTCATACACCAAAGTGGTCACTTAAGTAAGTCACTTTTTCATACAATCCACCAAGAATAAAATTTCATTCGTGACATAAAGCATCAGATGCATTTCAACTGACCTTTTTTCATTCTAATTTGCATTGAGAAATATTCTTGATAAGTTGTGTTTAAATTGGGCTTTTCATTGACACCTAAACATGTAATATATCTTGCATCCCAAATGAAATGAGAAGCATTGTAGCAACTACTATTTGGTGATAAGTCAATTTTAAAAACTTTAAATCGTATGCTTTAAAAGTCAAAAGTGTTAACAGAACTGAGGAATTTTTCTTCAGGTATCAGGGAACCACCTTAAATTTGAATCATATACTATGCATTTCTGTAAACAATATTTTATAGATTCAACTAAAGAAAAATCGACCAAATAGAATTAAAATTTCAACTTCACAACTATAATGTAAATGATTTGTAATATTCAAGCTGAATATTTTCAGCTTTAGGCACACTTTAGTAGAGTCATTGACTTTTTCAATTTGTATCTCATAGTCATAGTGCTTTTCATATTTTGCTCCTCCTCCTGCTCCTGCTTTAAGTTGCCCCAACAATTCTTTACCAGTAAATTCTGCTTCAAGCAATAGGCTACCCATTTTCAGCATCTGTCATTAGCCTGGCACAGTATTCTGCCTCATGCTTGGCTTTTGGATGTTTTCTTTAGACGAACAAGCTTCTTTTTCTTTGGTCATAAATTCATGAAAAACTGTTCACTGAAAAAGAAAAAAAAGAGACTATTGAAAGGTACCATTCTATATGGCTTAAACTGTATTCTAAAGACAAATCTAAAATCATGCAATAGCAATTCTAGACACGAAAATAAGGATTAGATTCTTTTTAGCCTCTTGACTAATAACAATTGAGTAGAAACTGAAACAACAACAAAAAAGGAGGAGTCAAGTCTACATAATTTCTCCTCCAAGTGATGTTTTTTTTTCTTTGTTTTTTTTTTATATAAAAAATGAAATGGAAAATTGTGTGCATGAAGGGATTTTATAGGAATTAAATTGACCTTTTAATTTTCTGTGATGCTCTTACCATAGCTGGAGTAGAGCTGTTTTGATTGTGAAACTTCTAAAATGGATAACTATCATACATGATGCTAACAAATACCAGTAATAACTGCTACACTTAACAAGACTAGATGGAAGTGAAAAAATCCTTGACCTCTTGATTACTTGTGCTAAAGACAAAAAATGTTGTTTGTCAAAAGGGTAAATGTAATAGTCTTCATAATATCTAGACAAAAAAATATGCTGAATGATTACTCAAGAGGAAAATTTGAATAAAATTCTTACCAGCACTGGTAACCGCTTGTATTATTGTCTGCTGCATGATTGATGTCATCTGCCATCTGGATAATAAAAAAAAATTTTTTTTTTTAAATGTTCAAATTCTCCTTCTACTTTGGTAAAAGTTGTCCTTAGTGATAAACCATTATTATTAAACATATTGTCCAATTGAGAGGTAGCTGCATAGATTTCATCTTCTGAAACAGTGTGAATGGTTTAATGTTAACAACAAACAGTATCCGGTGTGTGGATTTTTATTAAATTTATAAAATGCATTTCATTCTATCCATAGAAATCAAAACTAGACTGTGAAATAAGCATTACAACTGGACCTCTACTCCTAAACAGTTTTCCAAAAACTTAAGGAAATATCTCCCAATACCAGCACTTAAAACATTACAAATCTCTCACTGTTTAATTCTAACAACTAATATAATAAACTTTAAGAAATAATATTTGAAAAAATTAACTTAATTTCCAGAAATAGCAACTTGCACTACTTTCAGGAATGGTAGCTATCTGACATGATGAAAACAGTGCTCTATAGATTAAATCCTTTGAAAGTTTGCACCTAGATCTAGATCTAGATTGTTGAAAACCTTCTTTAAGTTATCAATATTTAAACATTAAAATTAAGTTGCTGGTTTGGCACACTTTATAAAAATGAAGCAGGAGAGAAAATATAATAATTCATTTACTATTCTTGGAATTGGTTCACTTACACAAAAAGACAAGCACATTTTCCTGCCCTAAATATTTTTTGCACAATCTTACCCTTGAATGAGTTAAAAACAAATTCTTTCCTGTCATAAACTGATAAAGTTTTCTCATATACGGATTTTGCATTATGATATAGATCTAGATATTTATAATTTTCTTTTGGCTTAATTTAGCCAAATCAGTTTCAAAGAAAACAATTTCCTGTAGCAATCCTGGGAAAGTTTGTCAGTATATTCTCTTTAAACCTTTGACTGCGGTAACATATGTAGATATGAAAGCCACATAGTATCATTCATAGAACTTTTCAAAAGAAAACAAAATGAAAAATGCAGGTTGCCTGCACTTCTCCCAGAACTAAATCTAGATCTAGATCTATCAAACTTACACAAATTGACTAAGAAGTTATTCCTGTTCAATTTTGTAAAAGTTATCTCACAGCTCTAATAAATGCACAAACATGTTGGCTCTAAAACTAAATATAAATTTCAAAAGATTAGGAGAACTGTTCTAGCTTTATTGTCTACACTTCTTAAAAAAGCCATGACTTTTCTTTAAATCTGAACCTTTTCATAACTTTTCCGAAAAATATGGTTTGACATGAAAACAATCTTGTCAAATCGTGTTAAGTGAGAGAAGATCCTAATATTTGTGAGAACAAGAAGAAAAACCGAAAATTTATATTGATACTTTCCAAGTTACAAAGAATACGACTATGCAGAACTTGATGGATGCCTTTTCTTGAGATGAATTATCTAGATCTACATTTTCGAAGTAACTTACACAAAAATGACGAGTGAGACGCCATTAGAGTATAGTCCATTTCTTGACTCTTTAGTAAGTTATCCAAAAACAAGTTAATGTTATGAAAAGAAGTCATAGCGAAATAAAAAAAAAAAAATCGTTAAACAGAACTCACCTGTGAAGATAGATTTGAGAGACTTTGAATGCGATGTTATACAGGGTAGATCTACCGGTCGGACTAACTCTCAAGAGCCGTTCAAGAGTTTGACGCGAAAAATGCGAAAGGTCATCATGTCTCGCGAGATCTTTTTTCGAAAGTAATATCCGGCAAGGCGAACGGACGTTTAAAACAACTTTTCTCTTTTTGAATAACTTTGAAATCTTAAAATTAGGAAATATCCAGAGAATTTATAATTTAAAAAATGAGGTTGTTAATATTTTGTCCGCTTTGTTTTTTTCGCATAACTTTCGTCACGGTTTTTGACACAAAAAATGCACTTTGGCGATAATAAGACTAGACTCAACCTCCGACCACTTATTTTTTGGGGCTTTAAGATTATTTTTCAACCCAACTGAATTCCTCGCCATGGTTAAAAAAAGAGCTTGTTTCTTAGACATGTATTAGATTTTGGTAGATTCAAACACCTAGGTGTATTTGACGGGAAAATCTTATGTTAAGCTAGGAATTTTTAAAACACCCGTAAGACATAATCAACGATTTTTTTTTCAGAATAAAAGCATTGTAACCCATGGCTACACTGCTTCCAATGTCTCAGGAGAGAAAAGTAACCTTTGAAGTCTTCTTAAAATGATTTTGGAGTGCAGTTTCCTGTAAGGTTTATTTCATGATAGATTTTCACGGTCGATTTTAGTATCGATTTCATAGTTTGGAAGTCTGTAAAATAAAAACCAATTGATCAATCAAAATAAAATTTTGCATGTCTGTTGATTATTTACATTTTAATAAATGTGCCAAATTATAGATAGAACCGTAGTTTAGACATATAAAGAAAAAGAAATAAGAGAATATTAACTAAGCTCTACCTTTTCACTCTCTCACTGCGCCTGCTCCCTGATTAGAGACAAGGAGCACATATGATGTCATGGCTCGACCGTAGGAAAGGGATTTCCGTGGACGGTTGGGGCGACGGGGGTTCATAAATGTACCAGGACGGAGAAAAGGTCGTCTCGCAGTGGACGTGTACAGCAAATAAATAATCAACTGTGACGAACGGCTTATTTCTGATATCTTCGCTACAGAAGTATGCTATAAACGAAACTTGAACTAGACCATTATGTTAGAAAATAACCTCTGGTCTAAGGTTGTAAGATTTGGCCCTATTTTTTCACTCTCCGCACCGAGGTCACACCCGTGCAAAAATAAAGAACACAAATCTATGAAATATGCTGCGAGACAGACTCAACAGAATAACGTGTTAAAAACTAGACAAAAAACAAAAGAGGTGGACTTTGTCTGGCCTTAGGGATGTCAATATGAAATTCCAAGATGGAGGCTGAATTCACTCGCCTCAATGTTGAGACACGTCTGAGAAACACTGGACTCACTTCCGGTCGCTCCAAGCAAGCAGCCGATATTATATTTATGACACATTCACATTAAAATGCGCTCTGTTTTTCGCTTTCTCTTTCTATAGTCCTTTTTATCCTTTCCCTCTTCAACACTCTCATCAAAGCTTTGTTTTGTTTTGTTTTTTTTTTTGCCTTCGTGTTCATTTTGCATTTTGCATTTTGTGTGGGGGTTTTCATATCCGCAATTTCTTTTTTATATTTTTTTTTGTTTTACTTTGGAACATTGCTTTTAACATTTTTCTTGACAAAATCTCTTGCTTCTCGGACCCCATCTTGCTCGGTCAACTTAACCTTTCAGTTGAATGAAATAGATTTTTTTTCATTTTAAAGGACAATTTATTCTTAAACCCTTTGAAGATTTCTCTTTCCCTAAACCTAAAGTAATAGCACATTTTGCTGGACTAGCTTCTAATGTAAATATTGTGTCAATGATTTCTGTTTCTTTACTTTGAGCAGAGCCATTGGTAAATAGAAACTTTCATTGAGAAACGCCAGTATTTAAGAGTGATGGAACTCCGTGTACAATCGGTATGGTTTAGTCTCGGCTCTGGGTCTGCAGCAGCACTAAATACAGACTGTGAACAAAGCGTTCATTCTTGAAAACTCTCCATAATACTCACGGTGAAATAAAACAATTTTTCTTGGATATTTTTTTCCCTCTTTGTTTCAGAACAAAAACTTTGCTTGTGCCTGCATGGTAATAATTTGGTTTTATATTTGAGACGCACAGTCAGAGATATATAAAGAGAAATAAAGAATATTTCTAATGAAGTTTAATATGCTTTTGCAGACATAAGAAAATGTAGGGCGAAAAAATATTTCTAATATACATGAAGACCACGACAGAATTAGAAGTGGAAAGCAGGAAAGGGAGAAAAAATGAATGAGAGAGAAAGGAATAGAGAGTGAAGGAGAGAGAGAATCCATTTGTTAGAAAAATGTAGATGTGGAAATCAGATTCCGTGTTTTCCCTTTCAGCACCATTCGACTCACCTTTTTTCCTATCTCATCACACTATCCCTCACCCTCTCTCCTACCCATTCCTTTCCCCCCCCCCCCCCCCTTTACCATCCTGTATCTGCCCCAGGAGGGCTGCTCGGGCATACCATGGAGCTCTAAGGTGCCCAAAATGGCGCAGCCTGACCTGAACTTCATCGCGCCTGAGGTGCAGCTACATAAGACGTGTACGCCGCTCAGCGACATGTTCTCTGTGGGCATGGTCATCTGCAGCATCTACAACTCTGGACGGTCACTGATCAGCGCTGAGCACAACCCGAATCTCTATGTCAAACAGATGGACCAGGTGGGTAGCAGGCAGGGTAGAAAAGGAGGAAGAGAAAATGGTAAGAGAAGGGGTGTGGGGGGAGGGGGGGAGAGAGAGAGAGAGAGAGAGAGAGAGAGAGAGAGTGTGTGTGTGTGTGTATGTGTATGGGTAATAGACAGCTTAGAGTAGACATAAAGAATCTTTTCGCGAAATCAATAATGTAAGTTCAAATAAATATTATACCTTCGTCATGATTTACAGAAAAAGATACTAATGTTCAAAGTGTTTTTCCGTTTTTGTTTTAAATGCTTTTTTAAAAACCTCACCATTTTTTAATAATTAGTTTTTTATGGACTCGGAATGGTTGAGGGTTACCACTAAATATTCTCAGTGACTATTCCAAATTCTAGAGGGAGAAACTCTTAGTGTCACTTTCCGTTATCAATGCTCAGTTACTGGTTCAAAACAAATGATTGGTCATCGTCCCTCGTCAGCAGGACAGTTCGCGGTGCTCTTAAAGAACACATTAACAACTGGGATAATGTTGCTCTTGCTGGCATACATTGCGCTTTGAGGAAAACTCTTAGCTTGATCTAACATCAGCATTGGATTAGAGCTGGTAAGGCGTGCCGCCTATTGTTGCCAGATTAGAAGCAGAGATGACATCAACCTTGCTCTCTCTCTCTCTCTCTCTCTCTCTCTCTCTCTCTCTCTCTCTCTCTCTCTCTCTCTCTCTCTCTCTCTCTCTCTCTCTCTCTCTCTCTCTCTCTCTCTCTCTCTCTCTCTCTCTCTCTCTCTCTCTCTCTCTCTCACTCACTCTCTCACTCTCTCTCACTCTCTCTCTCTATCTCTCACTCACTCCCTCACTCTCTCTCTCTTTCTCTCTTTCTCTATCTATCTATCTATCTATCTATCTATTTATCTATCTCTCTTTCTTGTATGGTGTCGTGTCCGTTAGTTTTCATGGCTTGCAGAAAATGAAGTGAGATTCGAATCTTGAAATCTCCAAATTTGGAGCCCAGTACTCTTCTCACTGAGTAACTTCGCGTCCCCAATCAGGCAAGCTTGGAGCTTTTGTAGCTTTGTAGCTGAAGCTTTTGAAGGGAAACTCAGTAAGGCTCGTCAATAGAAAACAAAACTAAAAAAGCTATGTCTGTAATGTTAGTCACAACTTGGTACCGTACTTCAGATAGCTGTAAGATATTCAGCGGACGTTCCGAAATTTAGAGTAGTTGGTTTTTGTGTGTGGGTGTATTTCCTCTTAATTAAAACAATGTAATAAAATAATTAAATACAATAAATAAATACTTTGCATTCATCATTTGCATTACTTACATCAAAATATTGGTTTGAAAAGCTCATTCTGTGCTTTACGATGTTAGATTATGTTTTGTATTGACAGATGCACGAAGCGTTTGGTGAGGTGGCCCACAAAATGCCGCTACAACTTGTAGAGCCTGTAGAAAAAATGATCAACAAAGATATCAGATACCGCCCGACTGCTCAACTTTTTTCCTTGGTGAGTTTGCCTTTCTTCACTAGTATAAGTCTTCATGAGAAGGACATTCTATGATGATTCGCCTTTAAGAGTATAGCAGAGACAGGTATATTTTGAGGAGGAACATTTTAGTTGTAATCAGAGTAACTTGCATGTAGTTTTATTAAAGTTTAAAACAGGCAAATGCGATAAAAAATAATCTCTCTTGAAAAAGGCATTGGAGTCAGCAAAAATTCGCTAATCGAAATATGATCTCTTGAGATAAAAAGCAATAATGAAAGAATTTGAAGTTGTGACTGCGCAAATATTTTCTCTTCTAATGGATGGTATGAAAATAATTGTGTAGATGGCAGTTCAAGGTATTTTAAGCCAAAATTCAAGATTGTATCTTATGCCACAATTATATGTAAGTAAAGACTTTTGCTTATAGAAAGATTTATGCAATTGGTCAATACAATTCATTGCTTAGTAACAATCAAAATGTAAATTTGAAGCATAATTTTGTATAATGAGCAACTTTTTTTGCTATCTTGCCGTTCCTTCTCCTTCAGTTGAAGTATTTCAACGACCCGGTTGTGATTAGCCTACATGGTATGGACATGTGTGACCGCAGAGAGCCAGCCCAGAGGGTCGAGGCCTACGCTAGTCTCTCTCAGGTTGTCCCCAATATTCCCAGGGTAAGTTTCACATCTATACTAGTCTCTCTCAGGTTGTCCCCAATATTCCCAGGGTAAGTTTCACATCTACGCTAGTCTCTCTCAGGTTGTCCCCAATATTCCCAGGGTAAGTTTCAGATCTATACTAGTCTCTCTCAGGTTGTCCCCAATATTCCCAGGGTAAGTTTCACATCTACGCTAGTTTCTCTCAGGTTGTCCCTAACATTCTCACAGTTCTTTTCACACCTTCTCTAGTCTCTCTCAGGTTGTCCCCAATATTCCCAGTATAAGTTTCAAATCTACCCTAGTCTTTCTCAGGTTCTCGCCAATATTCCAAGCATAACCTAGTCTCTCTTAGGTTATCACCAATATTTCCAGGGTTATTTTCAGATCTACTATAGTCTCTCTAAGGTTGTCCCAATATTGCCAGGGTAAGTTTCATATCTACACTAGTCTCTGCCAGGATGTTCCCAATATTCCCAGTATGAGTTTCGGATCTACTATAGTCTCTCTAAGGTTGTCCCCAATATTCCCAGGGTAAGTTTCAAATTTACGTTAGTCTCTCTCCGGTTGTCCCCAATATTCCCAGGGTAAGTTTCAAATTTACTTTAGTTTCTCTAAGGTTGTCCCCAATATTCCCAAATAAAGTTTCAGATCTACGCTAGTCTCTCTAAGGTTGTCCCCAATATTCCTTATTAAATGTTCAGATTTACGCTAGTCTCTCTAAGGTTGTCCCCAATATTCTTTGTTAAAGTTTCAGATCTACACTAGTCTCTCTAAGGTTGTCCCCAATATTCCCAGGGTACGTTGTGTATCTACACTAGTTCCTCTCAGGTTATCCCCAATATTCTAAGGGTAAGTTGCAGACGTATATTGGTCTCTGTCAGGTTGTCCCCAATATTCCCAGGGTACGTTGTGTATCTACACTAGTTCCTCTCAGGTTATCCCCAATATTCTAAGGGTAAGTTGCAGACGAACATTGGTCTCTGTCAGGTTGTCCCCAATATTCCTTGTTAAAGTTTCAGATCTACGCTAGCCTCTCTAAGGTTGTCCCCAATTTTTCCAGGGTAAGTTGTATATCTACACTAGTTTCTCTCAGGTTATCCCAATCCTCTAAGGGTAAGTTGCAGATGTACATTGGTCTTTGTCAGGTTGTCCCCAATATTTATAACATAGTCACTTCTAAGCTTGTCTCTTTCACGTCTTTCCCATTGCCTCCAGCGTATAACATTCTGTTTGTCTGTCTGTCAGTCTGTCTGACTCTCTTTCTTTCTCTTTCTCTCTCTCTGTCTCTTTTTCTCTGTGTGTGCTGCCCCCTTCCTGTAAAAGACTGAGTAGATTTAGAGATACTCAAATCACCTTAAATGGTACCTTTTTAAATCAAAACCAACCTTTTTTGCCTTCTTCAACTCACAAAAAAACGAACTCACACAACGTGTCGTTAAGGCGTGATCATAAGCTGTCTCACCGCGCGTTGGCGGGTTATTACTTTCAGTCACATGACATTTGAAAAGCATCAGTTGGAAAGAACTCCAGTGAACTGTTCAGAGCGTTTTGCCTATCCTGGATCCGACACGAGATCTCATGTTTTAAAAGCAGTGTGTCTACAATCAGATTATTATTCGACATTCTATCCTAAACATTCTCTCTTATTCTAAAACTGGCGAGGAAGGTTTCCTAATGTTCTGAGAACATATAATGCAACTTCATACATTAATGACTTAGCGTAACAATAAACCCGACATGATGAAGAATTCAACTGACCTCTACAAATCTCAGGCTCTTGGGGAAAAAAACTGAAACTGAGGGTCTGATTTACAAGAAGAGACAGAAGAAATGACAGATTACAAACATTATTTCACGATTTGAACATCTCAAGTAACCCGGTTGAGATAGATATTATCGTCCGCGGTACCAGATATAAGCTTGTTTTTTCTTTGGCGTGTTCATATTTTTGTTTAATCTTTTGTATTTTACGTCATAAAGCTTGCATACAAAATAGCTCCCCTTCTTTTATTTTTTTTTTCTTAATTTCGCAATACTTTTGTTCAATGTTTCATGTTATACGTCAAAAAGCTTGCATAAAAACAACTGAATTTTTTTTTAATTTAACAATATTATTTATTTCCCTGTAGTTACCGAAAAGGCACAGGAAAAGATCAAATCTTGTTGAATTAGATAGTCATCAATTGATGTATTCCGCGCACAGTAGAGACGTCATCTTACTATGCTGACCTTTAAATTCTGTCTATGTGGCATTCCCCTAGAAAAATGCGAAGCATCGCCTTAATTATTCAAGGTAAAGGGGGATAATGCCAGCCAAAGATACACTTTGTTTTCTTTTTATACAATTTAGTGTTTAAGCAATGGATTTTGGCTTATCTCTCCTCAGGTCCGTATAAGTAATATATAAGAGCAGCATTGGAATCGGAAACTTTTAACAGAAAGAAGCAATAATCGTATTCATCGTGTCTGGTAAATCCTCTTGCTTGGTGCACAAAGGGCAAGGAAGATAAAATCAAAAGGAAAGGATCTCAAATGGATTTAAAAAAAAAAATAAACAAAAAAACAAACACGATTGAGCATCTAGCCTCCAAATGAAATATATATGTGCACTCACACATATACACACACACATATATATATATATATATGTATGTGTGTATATATATATATATATATATATATATATATATATATATATACTTGTTTGGAGTCTAGATAGATATCTTAACTTTATTATTTTTTAACCCTATTCTATAGATATTTTCGACATCATTTAGTAAGAAATGGCCAGTATCAGTTCTCTCGGCGGCTTTCGCCTGGATCATGCCAGAAGTTGCGATACCTTGCGTGTTTTAGAAAATGATAATGAAGATTTCGAGGCCCCGGTCTATAGGTCAGGGAGAACACAAGAAATTGCTTGAAACATACAAATTTAGTAGTTTGTTGTACCGGTTCTTCTTTTTAATCAGAAGACTCGCAATTTAATTTCTGGTGGCGTATGAGGAAGGTGGAGGTTCTTTTTTCTTTTCTTTTTTTGTTTTTTGTTTTTTTTTCTTTACGTATTAATTCCTCCTTTGTTTTTTATTGTGTGCTTTCCAATTCAGTGGGATTTTTTATTTGTTTGATTAGCAGGTCTTCCACACCAAAATTGTGTTATAATTCTAAACATTTCGCCATCCACCCATGTTTCAGAAAATATATCGAGAAGAGCGCGGTCGGCAAAAAAAAAAAAAAGTTGAAAAATGTTCGAGAGATGAATTCACCATTTTGAGAAATAACCTATCGAGACAAATCAATTGAATATAAAGGACTATTGGAGTCGTCGAAACTGTTTGATAGCGCTTCACTCTCAGGGTCTTCAGTAACGTGGAAGAGGTGCGTTATACCGTGTGGTGCAAGCTGCGATTTCTCGTTAATAGAAAACGAATGAGCAGCTGAATAAACGAGAGATCGTTAGTTAATTGGCTCTTCGATACAATCTGTCCACTACAGTGTATCTTAGCTTTTGTCACACATCAAACAAGATATCTGCTTGACATGGCAGAACTGGAAAGATGTTTCCCTCAACTCATTTCGAAACGGGCCATAAAGCGTGAATCGTGTAATGGAGCGCCAAAACTCTAAGTGAGTCATGAGGAAACTTAGGGACACAATCTTTGCCAGTGAAAGGTCAGACCGAGCCGAAACTCTGCTTAGGCTTCAACACGGAATTAACCACATTCTTTCAAGTTTGAGCCTATTTGCTAGTCTAAAAACAGCTACACTTTTGGCGGTGATATTCTTTAAATTATAATCAGGCATAAACCCATTGAGATTTTCCGTTCTTATTTTCCATTGTTCTCGAGATGATAATAACATAGTTTGCCAATTCTGCAAATATAGAGCTAATGTCATGCAGATATTGCTGAATTGCGTTTTTAAGTTACAATGTTGTCCCTTCAGCTTTTCGTTTTCCGTTCCCTAGCTAATTAGTTAATTTGTACATTTTGTTTGTAGCTTCCGTAATGCCATCTGATGCTGACATAACTGTGGAGATTTATGCCCCTTGCCTATATTCATGCTTTGTTTCTGTATTATTTTTATTTACACTCTGAAGATCTCTTTAGCTGTCTGCAATGCAAACCGAAAGGTTCTATTTATTTCTCGTTTGTATGCTGATATATTTATATCTTTTGTTTTGCGCGTGTCCAAAACACCAGTGCACAGAGACAAGAACGGACTATGGGAATTGGTTTGTTATTTTAGTGCTGCACTCTCTTGATGTTCCACCAGTGCACAGAGGCAAGAACCGAATATGGGAATTGGTTTGTTATTTTAGTGCTGCACTCTCTTGATGTTCCACCAGTGCACAGAGGCAAGAACGGACTATGGAATTGGTTTGTTATTTTAGTGCTGCATTCTCTTGATGTTCCACCAGTGCACAGAGACAAGAACGGACTATGGGAATTGGTTTGTTATTTTAGTGCTGCATTCTCTTGATGTTCCACCCGTGCACAGAGACAAGAACGGACTATGGGAATTGGTTTGTTATTTTAGTGCTGCATTCTCTTGATGTTCCACCAGTGCACAGAGGCAAGAACCGAATATGGGAATTGGTTTGTTATTTTAGTGCTGCACTCTCTTGATGTTCCACCAGTGCACAGAGGCAAGAACCGAATATGGGAATTGGTTTGTTATTTTAGTGCTGCACTCTCTTGATGTTCCACTCGTGCACAGAGACAAGAACGGACTATGGGAATTGGTTTGTTATTTTAGTGCTTCACTCTCTTGATGTTCCACCCGTGCACAGAGACAAGAACCGAATATGGGAATTGGTTTGTTATTTTAGTGCTGCATTCTCTTGATGTTCCACCCGTGCACAGAGACAAGAACCGAATATGGGAATTGGTTTGTTATTTTAGTGCTGCATTCTCTTGATGTTCCACCCGTGCACAGAGACAAGAACGGACTATGGGAATTGGTTTGTTATTTTAGTGCTGCACTCTCTTGATGTTCCACCCGCGCCAGAGTATTCTCCTCTTAAGGGCCTTTTGACTTCTGTGAACACAGACCCAGATGAAGAAGTTTTGAACCCGATACAAGGAAAGCTCTTCTCATCTCATAAAAAATGTTTATTTGTTTGTTTGTGTATCCTAGCAATATGATTGAGCGCAGCGGATATCATAGGAACGAGAAAAAAAAAATAAGAAGATGCCGTCTGGGTAATAAAAAAAGATGAAGCAGGGCTGGAAATATCTCTGACGTCAACCCAAGCGATAAAAGCAGAGCTGGTGCCATTTTTGTGCGGCCAGGGTAGAGAATCACCCACACTGTGAATCTCACGGTTTCCTTCCCTTTATACATGTGGACGAGGCGTAAAAAAAAATGAAAAAAAAAAAAAAAAAAACGGAAATTGAGAAATTGGAGATTGCTCTCAGGAAATGATTTTTATTTGATTTTTGGTTTTAAATCCACCTAAAGTAATCAAATGAGCTATGGTAATCGGTAAAACGTTAGACTTTTTTCTTTTGTTGTTATGAAGCTTTTACCAAACTTTAGAGCGTTAGATTCACTTGGGCCATGGAGGGTTGTTTTTCCGTCGCATCTCTTTCCGTTCACTTTTTCTGGCTTTTCTTTTTTCTTGTTTCATTAGGAAAAAAGTATCAATTTTTAATTTTTCGTTTCAAAACCGCCATTATAAATTCTCTAATCGCCAGTATTTTTATTAAATTAACATGAAAAAAAAAAACACGTAAAAATATTACTAGTATGTTATGACTAATATCCTATTTTCTTACGTAGAGGCAAGGGTTATGAGGCTTTGTTGATATAACAATAACAGTCGCAACTTCTACTTCAACCGTCAACCCAACACACCCCCAACTATGCAGTTACTGACGTGAAATGCATAAAAAACAACCTGCACTTTGTTAACTCATCTAGGAAATTTATTTTCCTATCAAATAAAATTACGATCTATAGGTTGTTCAAAGCAAAAGCATGTAAAAAAATATTATTATTATTATTATTATTATTATTATTATTATTATTATTATTATTATTATTATTATTATTATTATTATTATTTTTATTATTATCATTATTATTATTATTATTATTATTATTATTATTATTATTATTATTATTATTATTATTATTATTATTATTATTATTATTATTATTATTATTATTATTATATTATTATTATTATTATTAGTAGTAGTATTATTATTATTATTATTATTATTATTATTATTATTATTATTATTATCTGTATAATATCTGTTGGAAAAAAGATCTCCAAACACCTGATAAATCCATATCCCAGTCTCTTGATCCCCAGAAAATTCTGTACAGCCATGTATTACCCCTCGATCCCTAGAAAATCTTATACAGCCATGTATTACCCCTCGATCCCTAGAAAATCTGATAGAGCTATGTATTACCCCTCGATCCCTAGAAAATCTGGTAGAGCTATGTATTACCCCTTGATCCCTAGAAAATCTTTTACATCTTTGTATTACCCCTCGATCCCCAAAAAATCTTGTACAGCCTAGCCATGTATTACCCCTCGTGAGCTCGATCCCCAGAAAATCTAGTACAGCTATGTTTCCCAGTCTCTCGATTCCCAGAGAATCTTGTACAGCTATGTATTAACCCTCGATCCCCAGAAAATCTTGTACAGCTATGCATTACCTCTCGATCCCCAGAAAATCTTGTACAGCTATGTATTGCATCTCGATCCCCAAAAAATCTTGTACAGCTATGTATTGCATCTCGATCCCCAAAAAATCTTGTACAGCTATGCATTACCTCTCGATCCCCAAAAAATCTTGTACAGCTATGTATTGCATCTCGATCCCCAGAAAATCTTGTACAGCTATGTATTGCATCTCGATATCCAGAAAATCTTGTACAGCTATGTATTGCATCTCGATCCCCAAAAAATCTTGTACAGTTAGATGTATTACCTGACCGTTTCCCAGTCTCTCGATTCCCAGAGAATCTTGTACAGTTATGTATTAACTCTCGATCCCCAGAGAATTCTCTACAGCTATGAATTGCCTCTCGGTCCCCAGAAAATCTTGTACAGCTATGTATTACCCCTCGCTCCCCAGAAAATCTTGTACAGCTATGTATTACCTCTCGTTCCCCAGAAAATCTTGTACAGCTATGTATTACCTCTCGTTCCCCAGAAAATCTTGTACAGCTATGTATTACCCCTCGCTCCCCAGAAAATCTTGTACAGCTATGTATTACCTCTCGTTCCCCAGAAAATCTTGTACAGCTATGTATTACCTGATATCCTCAACGAGTGCCGGTGCACGGAGGCTATCATCTTCGCCTTACCCACGCTCATCACCATCATCGACTACGCCACCCGCGGCGACTACGTAGAGATCATCATGCCAGAGTTTCGGGCAATCCTTGCCAACAACAAGCCAGTCCAAGTGAGTTGGACCAAGCCTAGTTTATGCGTTGTTCTGGTCAGTGCTGCTAATATACTGACCATTCACCGTCTCTCTACTATGCAGATGCTACACTGGTAATAGCTAAATAGTTTAATACATTGTACGCACTTCAAAAAGACTATAACTATTATGTTAAGTTAAAACTCTTCATGATTATGTTCTATGGCGGCAACATCCAAACGGTCATTTTCTTAATGTAAATACCTGTATATACAGCTAACACTAACGTATCAAAGACCTTGAGACGCTCTTCAAATTCCAATCACTGCCCAAGCACTGCTCTATTTACAGACCGTAAAAACACTATACTCAAACACTGTCCCAGCCTCTGAATGTGCTCTAAAACAACATCTAGACCGTTACCGATCAATGCGCGGGTCTCTGTGCTCCGAGCAGTTTTCACACACGTTCCGCACATTGCGCACTAACTGGGCTACATTGTGCACTAACTGTGCTACATTGTGCACTAACTGTGCTACATTGTGCACTGACTGTGCCAATGTTCATCTAGTGTCACCCACTAGTTGTTAGTGATATCCAGAGACGTTCTGTTCATGAATATCATACCCAGCACTATTCATGCATTATCTGATTATCGTGCAGGCACCTTCCACAGTTTCTTAGAGTGTCTCTGCCAAAAGGAGATACTACACAGGTATTGTAACTCATGTTCCAAAGTTCCTAATGTTAAAAGAGTTCATTGTGTGGTCTTATGCGAAAAAATACTTTTTTTTTCGTTTTTAAGCGATGGTGTCAAATCTAATAAGAGATGAAAACAGACGGAGTCTAATTAGCAGCGAAACTCAGTTTTTGTTCTTTCTAAAGTTTTTTCAAACAATGGTAAACTGTGTATTTCATCATGAAACTTTTTTTTTATTCAGAAATTTGATGTGATTACTTTGAAAATAAAGGATGAGGCGGATAATTTATGACATCTGTATGAAAGGTTTTATGAACTGAGTAATTTTTACCTTATTTTCCAACAGGTTTTGTCACTAATCCTTCCTATTTTGTGTTTCCGACAGGCTACAGTGTATATTTTGTCTAAACTGGACATTATTTTGTCCAAGTCACCACAAGATGAGATCAAGGTGGAAGTTTTACCTTTTGTCTTTAATACCTTAGATTCTTCATCTTTACAAGCCCAGGTAAAATATTTTCTTCTATCCTTTCATCACTTACTTCATTTATCTGTTTACTTCTCTGCCTTCCTTTTAATCTCTTTCTCTGTGTATACCATTCGATTTCTTTATTACTTCTGACCTCTTGGTATTGCTTCTCAGACTGTTCTTTTATCGTGTGATATCATCCCTGCTCGGCGGTGGCTGATTCTATATGACAAAAGAGATCAGAGAAGATAAATGTAGGCAGACCAGTAGTATAAGGCCTTTGTAACAACTTAACAAGTTTAATTTAATATTATTCTGACACTCATATAGCGGAGTGTTAGGTAGATAAGAATGATATAGTATGTTTTTCTAGAGCTTAATGTCTATCTTTTGCCCTGTTCATGAAAAGTTCAGTACCACAATTCTCCATGATTGTGATTATGTCTGTGTTTGTGTGTGTGTTTGCAGGAGGCGGCGCTGAACGCAGTGGCTGTCATCAGGGAACACCTGGACGATAACATCCTGAGAAAGGTCGTCTTGCCCAAGGCCAAGTCTCTATTCTTCAGGTCGAACAATGTCAGGGTAGGTGTCACTGTCTAGCCCGTGACTAAAATGGATGAGGAATAGCTTAGCATTCAAAACTATCTAATAGTACGAAAGGAATCCGAAAAGAAAATATAAATTTATATGTGATAAAGATTGATCGAATCTATATAACACCCCATCTAGGAGCAAGGTAGTGTGGTAGTCACCCAGCCAACCTTTGTCTGCTTCAGATTAGTTCGACAAGATTACAAAGCGTCGGTTCGATACCAATAAAATAATTTCCAACTCTTACTCAAGTTCTACTTTTATTGTTCAAACCGAATAAGTAGAATCAATTTATAACATAGGCTGCTAAGGAGCTTGGATGATCAAAGAGGTTAATCGATGGAGCTTCTTTATAATGAAAGATGTTGCTGGCTTTGGACTTTACCCTGGTTGTAGGTGTCTTGTAGGTGTGCAGTGGTAGATATAAAACAGAATGTAGTGGAAAGTCTGTAATTTAAAAAAAAAATACATAAGCATGGATGATATGCAGAAGCAAAAAAAATGACCTAGATCTAACAGAGTAATCAAGAATAAGACGAGATATTAATCGAACTGGCGCTGCAATCAAATCCCACCATCCTGCTTAGCCAGAAACAGGCGTGATCTCCCCTTAACCATCAATTTCATTAAAAATGTTTCAAAAGTCGAATTCTATTCTGTTACTTCGCCCTCAAAAGACCGAGGAGATTGCCTCTTGCCAGTTAAGGTGGCGAGCAACAAGAAACTGTGTGGGAGCTTAAACTGTGTTACCCTGTGTCCACCAGATCCGTATCAACGCCCTCACGTGTATTGACCATCTGTTGGACAGCCTGGACAAGATGCTCATACTGGACAACATCTTACCGTTCCTGGCCAATATATCCGGGCAGGATCCAGACGTGATCACCTGTGTGGTCGGTGAGTACGCGCCAGTGCACATCAACAAATCGGCTGTCGGGTCGTTCACTCAAGTTATCGATTAGTTTAGCCTGATCATTAATGCATATTACTCGTTGCCAAAATGCAACAAAGAAAGATATTCTTAAGTGCATGACATTAAAAGGGTGCACTGTGGGACGGAAAACTGGTTGATTGTTCTTACGAAAAAGGTTTCAATTCAAGCAATATATTAGCTTAGCCTTCTTTTTTTTCAAATGAATCCCAAGAACTGATCGTTATAAAGACTAAGATTAACTTGTCGCAATACACATTTATTTATACTTTGTGCTCAACAATACAATCTGTGGAACGTAGAGATTGTTCAGAGAGACTCACTATAGACGAATGATAATCAAATATCACCCGCCAATCGTAGATTCAACAAAATATTTGTATTTAGAATCGTCCAGAAGTTCGAAAAACGTCATTGTCAGTCCTTTCTTTTGTTGTTCAGTTTCTATGATTATCAAATAGTAAAATAGTCATTGATAGTGAAATATTCTCCATTAAAATTTTCATGTCGATCTTTTTTGGCCCAAAGGTTATTGGGTCGAGAGTTTGACACCATCATGGTAAATTCAAAGGGGCAGAGTAGTAAATGCTGCTGAACAAAACAATTTACCTTATTTTACAATAGATCTTTCAATCTTTCAATTCTGAAAAGTAAATATGCACTGATCTGACGTGACGTAAGTTGACGTTTTTAGTCAGCCATGATGAAAGAAAGGGATACCGTATTCGAAGAGTATGGCTTAGCAGTCTACATTCGCATTTCACAATCAATTTTAACAAAAGACTACAAAATCGATTTCTTTTTAACAGTAAACCATCATGCCAACTTTCTGAAAAGTTTGTCTAAGAATCAAAATCCGTAAGATCAGCTTTTTAAATATATTTCTATTTCGCAAAAACATCCAGAATGTATATCTAGATTTATTTCTCAGAGATTGGTACGATTATTATAATCGTTCAATCGGTCAATACTGTATATTCTTATCAGATAGCAAGAGTGAAGTTTTTGCATATGATCATGGAGAAATATTGCCAACAATTACTGGAGCAAATTCTTGTCTTTGTTTTTCTCATTCCAAATTAAGCTGGACTTTGGATCACCGTAGCAGTCTACAGTGTTCAGCTGGAAAAAGACTAATTTGTTTCATACGCGTTTCCTTAATTTAAATAATGCCGACAGTTAATTTATCAATCATTTATAGGAGGTTGGTAAAGCATGGTTTTTTTTTCCATAGACTGTTTTTATGCTCCTTTTGTGCTCATATGATAAGTCAACTGTAATATAATGGAAACTGAGAAATATTCGATGCTGCACGTTTACAAATATTTGACAGATCATAATAAAAAGGTTGTAAATGAATCATGTACAATAAGTTAAAAAAAATCGTTTTTTAAGCGCTCTTTGCGAACACCGTGTCATTTGTCTCAAACTGTCATAAGGGACAGAGTTTACTTTTTTCTTTAATCATGTTTTACTCTAAGTTGTTCATTTATGGGTTGTTGTTGTTTTTTTTTTAATTTCAAAGCCATTTCTGTGTCTAAAAAGGGTTAGACTGAAAATAATATACAGAGAGCCATTTTACCATGAACTTTTATAATGTTTCAATCCTTTAACTCTTCAATCAGCCTCACTCTGGCCATCCCAATTTAGATCTACAAAATCTACTGATTTATCAATGTGTAAGGCGTCGCAGTGTTTTATCTCTAATAATGAAAATTAAATTAAATTAAAAAGGCCTATTTAAAAAAAAAAAAAGAGAATAGTCTCGTGCTGTTTTCTTCTTTCTTCCTACTTTATATTCATTAACTGACCAATTCTTATTTGATTAAAAGCAGACCTATGACAAGGGCAGTAACTCATTTTTTAAATGGAAATAGTAAGCTAATATTTTATAAAATCCAAATGTGTTTATAGAACCTTTTTAAAAAATATATTGAATTTTCAAAAGGCAGTTCACTGCCAGGTACTTTATGCGAGAATTCCTAGTTTTCAAATAAGCGTTTCAAAACATTTTACAGTAGATTTAGAAAGAGCAGAACTATCTGAGTTCCCATATTTCTTCAATACATATTCATTTTCTCGCAGAGGGAGGACTTTCTCAGTTTATCTCTGTTTTAACAATTCATTTCGATACTTTACGCCATCCTTGTATCACCAATCGTCTCTGAGCTACAACGACTTACGTGGCCATGTTTTACTTTGATTCTAACCCAAAACGTAGCATGGATAAAGGTTAGAAGTAACTCAAGAAGTATTAGTAGCAGTTTGTATTATCGCCGTGTCTTTTCTCATGACCTCTGCTGCGCTTCTTCCAGTTATTGTACACTTCATCGCTTTGATCATTACTACAATGAAGATATGGTATGTGCGCTATGACGTTTCTTCTCTGTTATTGCATATAAATGTTTGAAGGCAGAAAGCAGCAATCAATACATATATCTATAGGTGTGTGAATAATACCGTTTCATGGAAAATACTGATTACTCTTTCCTCTTTGTCCCTCTCTTTCTCTCTCTCCCTCTCTCTCTCTCTTTCTAGATCTAATTTTTTTTTGGTCTTTTGCTATTCTTTTCTATATCTGAGTACTCCTCTTCAACTTTCTTTATTTTCCAATTTTCTTCTCTCTTTGTCCATCTCTCTATACCCTTTTTTTTATTTTGCCCTCAATACTCCATTACCAATATTTTCTTTAGCCTCTCACTCCTTTTTCTTTTTCTTTTTTTTTTTTCAAATTTTTCTCAATCTCTTCAACGTCCGTTTTTTTTTTCTTTTTATCTACATTTATCTCCAATTAAAAAAATTAGCCGCCCCCTCCCCATCTTAAGCTCTTTTATTGAATTCATGTCTGTTGTCTGTGCAGGCATCTACAAGCACATGTTGAGCGACAAGAAGTTTGGTTTGACCCACAATCTGATAGCAACCAAGGTGATGCCCTCCCTCATCCCACATACAGTCAATCCTGGACTCTCGATGGAGCAGGTCAGTCCGTCTGTCTGTCTCTCTGTCTCTTTGTCTGTGTGGGTGTCTCTCTCTTTCTCTCGCTCTCTCTTTGTCTCTCTCCGTCCTCTCTCTGTCTCTCTCTGTCTCTGTCTTTGTCTCTGACTCTGTCTTAGTCTCTGACTCTCTCTCTCTCTCTCTCTCTCTCTCTCTCTCTCTCTCTCTCTCTCTCTCTCTCTCTCTCTCTCTCTCTTTCTCTCTCTCTGCCTCTCTTGTTTTCTCTCTCTCTCTTTTTCTCTCTCGTTTTCTCTCTCTGTCTCTGTGTCTGTCTCTGTCTCTCTCTTTCTCTCGCTCTGTATTATATTTATGTCTGCGTGTCTGTAAAAGGACCTTTCCAACCAGTTATATAATAAACTGATATCTTAAACTACTGCCATGGCCATGAAGAAGGTTATAGAATACTGAACATCAAGGTTTGGTCACGTGACTGACCTGAATCGAACTTTTCTTCCCTCGCCGGTCAATATTCAATTCGATTACTATCTTTAACTGAGAATTATAAGAGTCTAGAAGTGGAGGACAAGGTAAAACTGCTGCTGTCCGTACTAATAGTAAATTAGCTAAAGATTTGACAGACCACAGGAATATGTAAGTAGGAATAATGTAGCGCTTTAGTCGAAAGTTCTCTGTAGTTCTTTTTAGATTTGAGAGAAAAGAGCCAAAAAATAACTCGAATCCTCGCTCTTATAGATGCGTCGGTACCCGTCACCTTGCCTCTCAGAGAGACCATCACTCATACGGAACTGTCTTTCCGCTTGCTAAAAAGGAGTTCTACGGCTTAGGACTTTACTTGCCGACTTGAATAAGAAGGTTCGAACCGCATCAATCATAATAGTAAACAGCCAATCCGGCTACACCAACACTTGGACATTAGACGCACACGCATGAAGAACGAACGATATCAATTGTAGTAAACCCTCATAGCCTGAAACTGGGTCTTACATCTTGATCTAGACTAAATAGAGATTCTAGATTATGCTTCTAGAGCATTTAGATGCTCCAGTGGATCGTTTTTTCTTGATTTTGCAGTTTATTTTTTTTAAACTAAAATTAACTCTTTAGGTTTGCTACTGTTTTTATTTGCACTTTCTATTTGATCATAGGTCCAGCGCCTGCGCGCCCCTTCTTGCTGGCTGCCTTACCACACTGAGTCAGACACTGTTAGAATTAGGGCGCTGGTTGTCAATAAAACTCGCTCATGTCGACTTATATTTATAAGTTATAATTGGTGATGGTTTTCTTTCAAGTTGCTTCAGCCGTCATCCTGGTATTTATTTCCAAAAATTAAATATATATGGCACAGGACCACCACTAAGACATTAGTTACATTTTACTCACTGTCAACATAATTATTCCCAATTCAATTATCATCATCATCATCATCATCATCATCATCATAAATGATTGTAGTTTCAATGAATTATTTTATTTTTATTGTTATTGTTGTTCTTGTTCTTGTTGTTGTTGTTATTCTTGTTGTTGTTGCTGTTGTTTTTGTTGTTGTTTAATTAGTATTCTTATTATTATTTATTATTATTATTATTATTATTATTATTATTATTATTATTATTATTATTATTATTATTATTATTATTATTATTATTATTATTATTGTTGTTGTTGTTGTTGTTGTTATTGTTGTTTTTGCTGCTGCTTGTGCTGCTGTTGTTGTTGCTGTTCTTCTTCTTCTTCTTCTTCTTCTTCTTATTATTATTATTATTATTATTATTATTATTATTATTATTATTATTATTATTATTATTATTATTATTATCATTATTATCATTATTTTGTAAACTGTTCATAACACTGTTTAAGAACAAAACAAAAGTTTCTCATTGATAAAACTTTTCAGCAATAGATGATTTTAAGTCAATATAGCTATACTCATACTGATGGAGAAAGGTATCGTGAGAGACGTGTGATGGGCTTTGCAGTAATTGTAGTAAGAATGAGTGTCCGTGTGTGTGTTTGTGTGTGTGTGTGTGTAAAAGCCCCGTGAAAGTATGTCACATTAACTGACAGGCTAATGAGGTCGACCTGACAGTAACTGGTGTAGCGACTTTCCCCAGGCCAGGGAAGACACCAGTGCCAGGCCTGAACCAGCTCAACTCGCTTCTCGCCCTCTAATCGCATTGGCCTGTCTGATGATGGCACACATAATGAGAAGCGAGCTGATATATGTGCTAAATGAGCGAAATTTACAGCGATTGCTCGGCCAGCTTACACAGGGAAGTCCAAAGGATGTCTAAAATCTCTTAAATATGAGTTTCTCAGGTTTCAGATTAGCAGTGCAAGGGTGGTGAAGGTTTGCAATGCATGTGAATATTCTGAATTGCGAAGATCATTCTCTTCAGAGGAGAAGGGTTATTTCCCTTGCAGCCTCTCTGTAGCTAGATATCTGTCTAAATGTATGTCAATGTTTACTAGTTTGAAATAATCTCGTGGTGAATTTTCTTTTAACTATTTTATTTAATTTTGCCATATAAATGCAGTTTGGTCATGTTTCAATCATTCATTAGCAAGTTTTCCGAGAAAGTGAGAGATTTACAGAGACAGAGAGATAGGCAGACAGAGAAAGAGAGAGTGAGACAGACAGAGACACATTTACAAAGAAAGAGAGATGGAGAGTCAAAGTTTTGGGCCAGACGCAGAACGAGAGAGAGAGAGAGAGAGAGAGAGAGAGAGAGAGAGAGAGAGAGAGAGAGAGAGAGAGAGAGAGAGAGAGAGAGAGAGAGAGAGAAGAGTGTCCGAAGAAAGAGGATACAACAAGGAATAAAGGAAAATCGCGCACCGCAAGATAAAAATGGCTGTGTTTCAGGGTTTCGAGCAGAGGGGAAGTGTTTTTTTTTTTTAATAGGTTTTGGCATTTTGGAAATTACAGCTTTTCTCATTGGGCTGGTAATATGAGACTTTTCTGCCCATTCTATCATTATCATGTCAAATTTCGCTGCTTTTTTTCTTTGTTTTCTTTTTTTTTTTTTAAGGAAAACGCTGTAAAAATTTTATTGAATTAAAAAGCTAAGATTTTTTAGTTGGAACTAGGCTGAAAGGCGTCAGCATTTAAGTGTTATTCAGGCAGTAAAGAGGAAGGTGGTGATCGAGACACACTTTCATTATGATGGCTCGAGGCATTTAGGTGAAAGGAAGATTCAACGAACAATTTGCGATTCAAAGAAATAGTCTTGAAGTGGGGAGATGGAGAGGAAAGAAAAATAATTAGAGGACTAGAAAAATAAAAAAATAAAGAAAGAGACGCGAGAGATAAAAGAAAATTGAAAAATGAGGAGATCATAAATAATAAGAATGGGCTTCAGAGAAAGAAAGAAAGAGAGACAGCGACAGAGAGTGGCATAATTCTTTATCTATAAGAAACAACATAATATATATATATATATATATATATGTGTGACATTGATATTGTGTAAAGGAAGACATGATTCAGAGCTCGTTTTCCAAGACTAAAATTTGAGTAACATTTTTTTTTTGGATTTCTAAAGCCATGAAAACTATTGGCTCCAATAATTGTCACATTTCCGGCAAGTCGTGGGCGAAATGGCTCATTCAGAAACCGTGTCGAGAGCGGTAAACTTTATAACTGTTATTTTCCTCAGCTCATTCCAAACCCCACTGATCAAGTAAAAAAAGGAATGAGCGGCTGTTACTTTGTAGCAAACCTTGCACTGATATTTTCTCTATGGGTATAAAATCAAAGAAAGCGATGAGTGCTCCGAAATTATCATTTTTTTTTTAACTCGACGTTATTTTTTTTTAACTTTTTTAATTCTTTTACTGTTTTAAAATCTGGAAAATGTTCAGGAAGCTGAGTACTCTGGACTTGGCTTTACTTCTTGCCTTCTGTCCACAGTTTGGTGGTTTGATGGAGGTTCTGAGGGACATGCTGGATCACGTGGATACTCAAAGGCGAGACAAGATGAAGCAAGAAACTGTCTCTTTACCTGTTCCACCCAGGTGGGTAAAAAACACATGGATTGAATCAGACAACTGTTCACTTGTTCACTCACCGACAGCTCCAATTATTGTCTGGATCATTTTTCGTCATTTTCTTGATGAAGAATTGTCGAAAGTGGGGACCTCAGATCTTGTCCAGGATGTAAACTGTATGCATAAAGTTCATATCAGCTGTGCGGAATAGTAAAACCATACTGAAAGATAATAGCTTTAAAGCCTGTTCGTGTCTCACTCGTTAATTATAGTACTGTGCTCACAACTAGTGAAAAAGTACACTAGATTCATAGGTCACAATTCTGAGATTCAGAAACGTATTCAAGAGGAATCTTCTCTGGTTCAAATAAATTAGATAACTGCTTTAAGTTCCAAACCTAAAATCACTGCGATGAAGATAAAGAGCAATAACGTTAGATCGTCGCGTTGAGTACAATATTGAAAATTAAGCGCAAGAAATGTTAAACCAGTGCACCAAGGAGCTAGAGGCTGGATCAGTACTGTATCAGCAAAGAGCTAGAGGCCGGATCAGTACTGTATCAGCAAAGAGCTAGAGGCTGAATCAGTACCGTATCAGCAAAGAGCTAGAGGCTGGATCAGTACTGTATCAGCAAAGAGCTAGAGGTTGGATCAGTACTGTATCAGCAAAGAGCTAGAGGCTGAATCAGTACCGTATCAGCAAAGAGCTAGAGGCTGGATCAGTACTGTATCAGCAAAGAGCTAGAGGCTGGATCAGTACTGTATCAGCAAAGAGCTAGAGGCTGGATCAGTACCGTATCAGCAAAGAGCTAGAGGCTGGATCAGTACTGTATCAGCAAAGAGCTAGAGGCTGGATCAGTGCTGTATCAGCCAAGAGCTAGAGGCTGGATCAGTACTGTATCAACAAAGAGCTAGAGGCTGGATCAGCACTGTATCAGCCAAGAGCTAGAGGCTGGATCAGCACTGTATCAGCCAAGAGCTAGAGGCTGGATCAGTACTGTATCAACAAAGAGCTAGAGGCTGGATCAGCATTGTATCAGAAAAAAAATCAGCAAAAAATCTGGAAGTTTGTCAAGGTTTCAGTATACTCTATTTCTCTCTCTCTCTCTCTCTCTCTCTCTCTCTCTCTCTCTCTCTCTCTCTCTCTCTCTCTCTCTCTCTCTCTCTCTCTCTCTCTCTCTCTCTCTCTCTCTCTCTCTCTCTCTCTCTCTCTCTTTCTCTCTTTCTCTTATTAAATGTTTAGCTCCCCTAGTCTCTACTCTAATCCTCTCTGACTCACCCTGCCCGCCGCCAGAGGTTCTCTGAAGATGGTGAGCGGCGAGAACGGGTCTGATGACAACCTGTCCTCTTCCCATCAGGCCATACTGCTGGAGAACGCAAGGACCCAGCAGCTCCAGAAGTCCAAGACAAGTGAGTTGAAAGTATACACGCTCGGGTGAAGACTGATTTTAGATCCTACACAGAAAAGATGTATAGCAGAGAAAATGTTCTTAAAATAAAAAATCAAATGAGGGAGTTGGAGAAAAAAAATAAATGAGAGCTGGAGACAAAAGGGAGAAAAGGGGGGGGGGGGTAGGAAAGAGAGGAGGAGGCAGCAAGAAGATTGCTTGGTTACGGCAGAGAGAGTAATGGGATAAAATGGAGCAGAGAGTGCGGCTTATTGAAAAAAATAGTCTCTGGTACTGCTTTTTTATTTTGTTTCTTTTATTTTATTTCCAGTTTTTATTCCCCTATAAGCTGGGTTACAAATGTTCTTAGTGCACCTTGCTGCATTTTGATGCAATGTTGTCTTTTTAACTCTATGTAAACTTAACCAATTATTATCATTATAATTATAGACTCACTTATTTTGTGAATCATCCCTCTCTACGCAAAATTCACCTGAAAGATAGTTTGAAGTTGAGAAAATCTACATTTAACATTTTTAACTGCCCTCTAGCGCCGTTAATTTGCGCTCAGAAACAAACATACAAACATACAAGCGGGAGAAAAGTTTAAATGTGCCAGTTGCTATGCGAATGGGAAGAGGCAGAAGTCAATGTAGTTTTATAAGCTGGTCATAGTATATAATGGAAGAATCTTACCAAACTAAAGTGCTATTAATAGAATGCGTAATTATGTTGTCCACAGCCCCTGGCACGCCCGAGTCAGTGAGGATCAACAAGATGAACAACAGTCCAAAGAACTCTCGGAAGAACCAGAGTCTGCAGTCGCTGGGAATGAGCTTGGTGAGTCCTCACAGAATGAGCGCGGTAAGTGGCTGTGACAGTCGCTGGCCATGAGCTTGGTGAGTCCCCACAGAATGAGCGCGGTAAGTGTCGGTGGCAGTCGATGGGTAAGAGGTTGGAGGATTCTCACATAATGAGCGCGGTAAGTGTCTGTGACAATCGCTGGCCATGAGCTTGGTGAGTCCTCACAGAATGAGCGCGGTAAGTGTCTGTGACAGTCGCTGGCCATGAGCTTGGTGAGTCCTCACAGAATGAGCGCGGTAAGTGTCTGTGATAGTCGCTGGGAATGAGCTTGGTGAGTCCTCACAGAATGAGCGCGGTAATTTTCTGTTACAGTCGCTGCGAATTAGCTTGGTGAGTCCTCATAGAATGAGCGCGGTAAGTGGCTGTGACAGTCGCTGGCCATGAGGTTGGTGAGTCCTCACAGAATGAGCGCGGTAATTTTCTGTGACAGTCGCTGGGAATTAGCTTGGTGAGTCCTCACAGAATGATTGCGGTAAGTGTCTGTGACAGTCGCTGGCCATGAGCTTGGTGAGTCCTCACAGAATGAGCGCGGTAAGTGTCTGTGATAGTCGCTGGGAATGAGCTTGGTGAGTCCTCACAGAATGAGCGCGGTAAGTGCCTGTGACAGTCGATGGGTAAGAGGTTGGAGGATTCTCACATAATGAGCGCGGTAAGTGTCTGTGACAGTGGATGGGAATGAGCTTGGTGATTCCTCACAGAATGAGCGCGGTACGTGTCTGTGACAGTCGATGTGAATGAGCTTGGTGAGTCCTCACAGAATGGGCGCGGTAAGTGTCGGTGACAGTCGCTGGGAATGAGCTTGGTGAGTCCTCACAGAATGAGCGCGGTAAGTGGTTGTGACAGTCGCTGGCCATGAGCTTGGTGAGTCCTCACAGAATGAGCGCGGTAAGTGTCTGTGACAGTCGATGGGTAAAAGGTTGGAGGATTCTCACATAATGAGCGCGGTAAGTGTCTTTGACAGTCATTAGGCATGAGTTTTGTGTGTTTTCACAGAATGAGCGTGGTAAGTGTATGTGAATTTCAATATATGGTCGGCTGGATTGTCATGTCCATCTGTCTAACTTACCATTATTGGCAATGAGGATAGAGCGAGCTATTGAGAACAATTTAATATCGAAACAGTAATAACGATGGTCAAAATTTCTGTAGAACTTTGAACGGTTAATGTAGAACCAACATAAGCCTTTTTTTTTTTGTGCTTTCTTCACAGGAAGAAAAGTCTAACTTGGATAAACCTATCGAGACAATCCGCCGCCACAGTCTCGTCCCACCCGCGTCCAGTAGCAACACCAACAACACAAGCAGTTCCGCCCTTAGTAACGGCACCCATCTGCTTGGTATCGGCAGCTACAATAACACTAGCGGCAATAGCAACAGCAGCAACAACAACAACACGCCCACTATCTCCATCACCGCGGATGACATGAGTCCAGACAAGCCACGGCGGCCCAGCACACACAGCCTGGGACCTTTCTCAGTAAGTGGACTCACCGACTTCCTCAGCCGGGCAGGGGGAAACTCTTCTTCCTCTACCGGTTCAGGGGGAGGGGGAGGGGCAGGGGCCTCTAGCAGGGAGTCCGGCACAGACCGTCTGAGGAGCTCCTCACACCCCCGGAGACCTAGCATGGCTGGTATTCTTCCCCTGTCTCCAGCGGAGAGCCGCCGGCCCAGCACCCACAGCGTCGGCATCCTGCCCATCTCCATGTTCGGCGAGGGCGGGGAGAAGCCGCGCCGGCCCAGCACACACAGCCTCGGAGTGTTCAGTTTCGGGTGTCTGGGCGAGGATAAGCCCGAGCGCCCTCGCCGCTGCAGCGCCCACAGTCTGGGCCCTCTGGTGGTGCCTGTAAGTCAGACCAGTTACCTCCCCTTGTTAGTGCCCCTGAACTTCCATTGTGTGCCGCAAGCCCGCCTCCCGCCAGCGTCGTTCAATATATCGGAGTGGCTAGCGCCTTATCATAGCACCCATATGGGCCCCGCATTAGATGAACCTGCCGCTATATTGTTGAAGGGATAGCTCAATGCTTGAAAAAAAAAAACAAAAAAAAAACCTGCCAATTCAGGAGTAGTCCTAAAATAATTATAATTTATTGTGGATAGCCATGGATTTTATCCATTCATTTAAGTTAAATGTCCTTTAAAATAAAGTTCGGTTATGGTTTCACATTTTTTAATAAAATCGCATGTGAAAAAGGATTTACGCACTTTTAGCTTCTATGTATTGAACTAACCTTTAAGTATGGCCAAGGTCCATAAAATGTTGGGTATGTCAGTACTTTAAAGGCACTGGCTTTTTTACTTCTCTTTTACTTAATCAAACACAAGTTTGAATTTCGAATACAAAATAAACAATATTATCATGTTGATTGGTGGCTGTATTATAATTTGACATATGTTTCCCCTATCCTGATATATGTAATCTAACCATCCCCTGGGATTTTGAAGCAAATCTGTATCATAATTTGGCATACGTTTCCCTTGTCCTCATATATGTAATCTGACTATCCCTGGCGTTTTGAAGCAACTCAGTGTGATCCACATTAGAGGTTCTAACCTTTTCATATTGTGTTTCACAAAGCTTTGAAGATAGTTATATCCTATGAATTTAGCACACAAAGATATCAGTGTGTCATTTTATTCTTCCTTTTTGCAAACCTATTCATTGTAGTAAATGAACTGATAGTTGCCATATAAAATTGACGTTGTACAAAATGTATGTCAATGATATTGTTTTTCCCTCGTCATTCCTTATAACTATCCAAATGTAGTATCTATATCTTGTATCCTATATGGGGTTTTTTAATGGAAACACAATCAGGTATTAAAAAAAAGATATCTTTGGCTTTCAGTTATGGACATATAAGTGATCGAGATTTTTTTCGTGTGATTTCACTTCAAGTCACTTGGAAATTGCTTTAGTTTCCATTAAAAGAAGAACCGAGGATCTAGTCGAGGATTAAGAGGCCACAATTTTCATTCCTCTAATCTTTGTTCTTTGCAATTGGGTTTGTATCTTTCCAGTAAATTTTGCTGAGTTTTTATGGATTATTTTTAAGTAAAAACTTTGAAATAAAAATTGGGTGCAGTCAGATCTGATAGACTGTTTGAGAATACTGTAGCTTCCTTGAAAGATCGTGACTTAATATTTTTATGTTATTTTTCCACGACACAATCAAGGCATTATGATTTTTTAAAGTTTAAAACACATGTTTTGTGGAATTGCTGTTTATGTGAGAGATTTCTATCATTTCTATGAAAAAAGGGCTTCGCTGCATCAAACTATTTAAGAAAAAGAATTTTTTTCCCTAAATTAATTTTATCAGTCATTATTTTCCCCATTGAAACGATCTTTCTGAGAAGGGTAAAGTAGTTGAGACAAGTTTAATTTTTTTTTAACTTTCATTTCTTTTCTCTTTACTCACTAGATAGTTGAAGAAGTGAAAGAACGTGTGCTAAATCTTGACTTATAACACGTGAATGTGTAATGTTTGAATAAACAGATCTATTGATTTTGTAGTAAAGCTCCTTCGCTAGTTTTCTATTTAATTCTATATAAAAATGATCTCACTAGTTTGTCACCATATGACAATAGAAGTACGGTTTAGGATCCCTGACTATTGGAGTTATTACAACATATAGTATAGCATGAAAAGAGAGATAAATATTGATATCGATATTAACTCTTCTATATTTCACAAATCACACATAAGTGTTATTAATCATGTGTATTTCCAGAGATAAATATAAACATTGTGGTTACTCTTTATTCCTTTATTACCCTTTTCATAAGACATTTATAAGTTGCAGGATCTCTTTGACAAAGAAAGATCATGATTGGTAAGAATCAAGAGCCAGAGCTATAAATCGATTTTGTTTTCAAAATCGACTGATGTCCTTATACTGTGTTCATATTCTATGTTTTTCTAATTAAAGTTTTTGAACATGATATTTTGCAATTTTTTTTCCGACATATACCTTGAAACTCATAGAGTTTAATTGCTCTATGATGAGTATTGCTAGGGTTTTCAAACATGTATAGAGTTATTGAGATGCCAACATATTTTATGATTTTATATGGGCTTTGTGAAAGGAAAAAAGGGATACCAAGAGGTGCATAAAATTGATCAGATTTGAGTGCGCCTATACATTGTGCTTGTAGCTAACCTTATGTAGTAAAACAATAATTTCTGTTTCTTATTTATACCTTGCATTTGCACCTTTGATATATAATTATTGAGAATGCTTTTATCCTAATTTCTACATTTAGGAGCATGTAACTATATTTATATTGTTCTTACACCCATCTCAGTTTTGTACATTGATCACAGTATGATAATGATGTTGTCAGTATTTAATCTCTCGGCAAATGTCATATAACAGTCAAGAAAGCCTGCTCAGTTAAATTACTGTGATCCGAAAAGGGAATGAGATTTGACAGGTGTTGTTTGGCTTCAACTGGAAGTATGAAATGGGGATACAATTATAATAACTTTTTTCAATTATATAACATTTGAATCTAAATATGGGTCTTACTTACAAACTTACATCTTAAGCTAGAAGTTCTAGTTTGTTTTTGTTACATTTGAACACAAAATTTTTTAAATCAGAAAATTCATCGTTGCCGATGTAAACTAGTCCTATTTTAGGTATTCGCTCAGCAGATGGATCCTCATATATATTTGACGTAAAATTTAGCTTTTGTTACCACTAGGAAAAAAAATCTACAGTTTGTTAAAAACCAAATGGTTTTATGCAACATTTTTTGAGAAATTCGCATAGCTCGGAAACATTAGTATGGTAATTGGAAAACGCCAATCCTGTTATATCAATGTGATATTTTACTGATAATACTGCTCCTGTCGCATCTCATTCCCTTTAAAACGGTAACATGTATGTATTCACGCCTTTTTTCCTTGATGCTTAGAAATTGTGATCATTGTCAAAGCCCAATGTGCACCTTTTGGGCATCATTTTTCACCACACAAAATGAAAAGAGAGTTATTACGTCTCGAAAGGATTGTCTCTTAAAACAGCTTGATTAACTAACGAATGCAATTTCTTTCGTATTTGGGAGTCTGAGTTTTGCTTCAAGTTTTTGAGACATCTATATTTTAGTTGCACAGAGCACTCTTGACAATAGAAATGGTCAGAGGGGCCCAAATATGTGTAAAGGATAAGAAAACAATTACCCAAAACGTGCAAATTGGTTTAAAAAGATGTTTGAAAATGAATTCCGACGACTTCACTATGCTTCAAATTGTTGGGCTGAGTTAATCTTATCCTCTTAGTAGGCAGTATATTCTCTATGTGAAATGACAATCCATATACACGTTTTGTTGCGCTTAGAAGAGCCTAAAATCTCTAGATATTCTCCACATTATCAATTATTATTGGTTATATTGAAATAATTAATTATTCAAACACATTGATTATGCTGTAAAATTATTTTGCTGAGTGTATAGTAAACCATGGAACTTAGATCAAACAGTTTCTTCCCAAATGGTTGGATCATACGCATTATAGAATGGGTTTAACGGAAAGAGAGAGAGAGAGAGAGAGAGAGAGAGAGAGAGAGAGAGAGAGAGAGAGAGAGAGAGAGAGAGAGAGAGAGAGAGAGAGAGAGAGAGTAAGTATTGCCCCTGTCTTCAGAATTTTTCCAAGTTTCCCAAACCTCACCTAGCATAAAAAGAGAGATGTCTCAGACCCTCAGTAGCCCATCTAGTTATAGTGCCTGCTCTCGGAAACTGTATAATTCTAAAAACTATGGCTAAAAAAATTGAAATACAACTCAGTAAAAAAAAGAAATGAGATAATGCATTTGAAATGAGTCTTTTTCTTTTTTCTGATCGTTGACATGAGTCTGGTCTAACTGGATAGATTCACCTTTTGTGAAATATTGATTTACGGAACTGCCGCCATAATTTTCAAATGTGCTGTATGGAAAAACACGCTGGCGATAAATATATAAAATTGTGAAATTATACAGTCTTTATATATATATTTATAAATCAAGTTTAGATTTTGGTTATCATATCAGATATAATTCATAGAGTTTAAAACGATGTAATGTAAGTTTTCTATAGTACATAAACCTACAGCTGCGCCAAATGGTGTTGGAGTTGTAATTACAAATTTGTGTGAATTTTCTTTGAAAAAGCATTCTAGATCTAGTCATTTGGCTTGCAGATTTTGCTTCAGTATCAATGTGTTTTAATTTTCAAATTTTCAAAGTAGAAATTGCACGAATTGTGGGCTCAGTATGCTTTGAATGTAAATTCTTTTATTGAAATTTCTTTAAGCTTTAAAAAGTTTGAATATGTTAACGCCTTGTATATATGAACTTCAAAAACACCAGATTATAGATGTTATTGACCTTTCAGTCTACTTAAGTTTAATTCATATTTTGCAATATAAATTATAGCATTCAATAACCATTTCATACCTCTGTCATTCATTATTTTCTCTTGAAGTCTTGATTCTGCTAGTAACTTTGTTTCGTGACCCTCACATCTCCAATGTTGATCACTCTCTTCCTTTTCCCAAACCTTGTAATCTTTTCCTCTGAACCTTCACTGTAATATGTTTTTTCAGTATTTAACAAACTATCAATCAATCGTATCATAAAGTAATCCGCCCTTTCAGCCATCCTTTTTTTCATTATTTTATTCTCATTAATATCGACGTATAAAAATTGCCTAACCATTTACGTCCCTCTTCATCCACCTGTAGGACTTTGACAGGAGAGGAAGCAGGGGCAGCATCTTCGGCACTCTGGGTATCGGCGACTTTGTGGGTGGCACCGGTTCTGGCAGTCACTCCCACCACAACCAGAGGAGGCCCAGCTTCCAGGCGTTTGGGGAGAGCGTGGTGGGTAACCGATTTACAGGGGAGGCAGCGGGCATCTGGTTTTTTGGTTGTTCATGATTAGTTTCTCGAAATTTTTCATTATTGTTAGTAGTAGTAGTAGTAGTAGTAGTAGTAGTAGTAGTAGTAGTAGTAGTAGTAGTAGTAGTAGTAGTAGTAGTAGTAGTAGTAGTAGTAGTAGTAGTAGTAGTAGTAGTAGTAGTAGTAGTAGTTGGAGGAGGAGGAGGAGGAGGAGGAGGAGATGGGGGAGGAAGAATTGTTCTTTATACCGTTGTCGTTGTTGTTGTTGTTGTTGTTGTTGTTGTTGCTGTTGTTGTTGTTGTTGTTGTTGTTGTTGTTGTTCTTCTTCTTCTTCTTCTTCTTCTTCTTCTTCTTCTTCTTCTTCTTCTTCTTCTTCTTCTTCTTCTTCTTCTTCTTCTTCTTCTTGCTGTTAATGTTGTTGTTTTGTTTTGTTTTGTTTTGTTTTTTGTTGTTTTTTTTTTATTTTTTTTTTGGGGGGGGGGGTTGGAAGGAAAAAAAAAGATACTTAATCAGAGAACAAAGCAGAGGGGAAGGGAAAGAAGAGGAAAGGCAATAATGAAAATGACTTCTGAAATAAAACATATTACATATCTTTCGATATTTGTCGTTATCTCCAGATGCAACTTTTCAACAACAAATAAGAATTTCTGCGTCGACCTGCGCAACAAGTTCATGTGTCCTGTGATGAGGGCTTGCAAGCTTCACTCAATCAGAAAATTAGACACAAACAACATACAAGCAAAGATATAACCCATGTTGCCATGGTGGAAACATGGTCTCTTATTATGTTCCTATCACCTGTCAGTGATCGTACTGGATGAAAACACAACCCAGACATTTCCTAAGCTTCTCATATAGGCGGGGACTTAGAGCTCCGTCAGAGACTGTGGTTTCGCTGATAGAGCTCATTCACAGAGAAGCGATGTGTGGTTCCTTGTGCTCATGCTTGGTCTGCAGATGAACGAATTGGTTTTGTGGGGGGGCGGAGTTATTATTATTTCTTTTGCAACAAAAGCCCCTAGGGATTTTTTTTATTTGCATTACCAATGCTTTGTTTATTTGATAATGTTTTTTTATGTATGTTCGACTGTTGTTGGATTTTTTTAAATTATATTTTTAGCTATATTTTTGTTTCCCTACTGCTCTGTTTTGTAATTTTATTTATTTATTTATATGTGCTTTTACTGATGTTTCTTTCGCTGTCTTCATATTGTACGGGTTGGTTCTCAGACCTGGCGTGTTTTCCTGTTATCGCTGCCATGATGTGATACTGTTCCAGCCTGAGATGTTGAAGATGCCAAGAAGTTCAATATAGATAGATAAGACTTAATGGATGCACAGCGCAATAAATTCTTTTTTTTTTTACATCGGACACTCTTTAAACCTCTGCTTTGTGAAATTTGGGCGAAGGGCTGATGACAATTTATTCTGGTATGTATAATGATCCTTAATATTAAGTAAATAACAGAAGAAAATTTGGAGGCAAGTTAAGATGTGTATTTTTCGTATCTGTTATTAACAGATTTTATATCGTCTACATGAAGATCCGATTGTAAAACTTCAACAGTATCTGTAACAGGCCAGGAATGTTTGCAGTTGAAATCTTGTGGCAAGACTAGGGCTTTGTTTTTCTCATCTACAGTTTTTTTGTTTGTTTGTTTGTGTTCTAAATTTTGTTTTAATTTTTTTGTTGTTGTTGTGGCTTTGCTTTTCAAACTACTGTAAATACTTAAAAAGTGAAAATGTTCGAAAGAAGGACATTTCAGTTGTAAGAAACGAAAGCAAGAGAGAAAGAAAGAATGAAAGAGAAGACAGAGGAAAGTGAGCGAAAAAGAGAAAATCATCAATATTTGTATGTCATATAATTCTATATGTGCCAAACAGTTGAAAGAGACTTCTGCAGATGATAAGTAAAAATGGGCGTGATTTCTTTTCATTTTACTTTGTAGCTATTTTTTATGAATTCTGTTTCAGCATGAATTCAAAGTAACATTTGATCTAAACTGATTTTCAGCGAGTCATTTGTTGTTCAACTGTGTGTTTAATATTGTTAATGGTTGTTTCGTGATGACTGGGTTGGGTACTGCAAAAGCCAGCTTATTATGAAATCAATCTCAAGGTTGATGGTGGGGCAAATCACAAAATACGGAAAACAGGGTGTTTTGAGAGGTACAATAACACAGCTTTAGCCACACTCTCAAATAAGAATTTCTGTTTCAACTGTTAGGATTTCATTGTACAAGCAGTCCACGGGACAATGCGAAATTAAATAAGAATTGTTTGCTTTTGGTTCGTGGAAGATCATCAATCAATGAAACACTGTCAAGTGGTTAGGAAGAATGTTTGTGTAGAGTGACATGCGAATAATGTTATTAAGAAACATCAAATATCTTTATGTGAATGTATGGACTAAAAACAATAAATTTGTAGACAGATGTTAGAATAGTGATGTATTTGATTCGTACGTGCAAAATGAAGCTAATTTGAACTTTAATCCATAACAGTGTGTTTTTGCGTGAGAAAGAACATTTTGGAAAAGGGAAGAATCATTCACAATCCTGATAAAATGTCCATTATTTGTTCAATATACTCTTTCATGTTGATTTTTTTAAAGAATATAGTTGTACAGACTTCGATAAAATTGAAACACATTTTTATTTTCAATTTTCATTGAGTGTGGCTCGAGAGAAATGTCTAGGTACGAAAGATGCTGAAGAGTGTAACTTATTCTTAAGAAAGGTTTCAAGATTCAGACATGATTAGAAACTAGACTGGGTCCGGTGAATTATACAAAAAAAAAAAAACTGTGAAAAAAAAATTTAAAAACGACAGAGGCAGGCATAAGAGAAAAGAAAGTCAAGAATTTAGATCCAGATAGAGAGAATAAAAAAAAGAAATAGATTAAAAGAATAACTTTTTAGCATTAATGTAAAACAGATATGAATGAATTGGGCTGATTGTAACAACGAGAATTAAAAACTTTCTGAAAAGATTCAATACGGAGATAAGGGAATGTGAAGAAGTTCTAACTGTGTTTACGGTCTGCTAAGTCAGTCTCAGAGTTGTACAAAAGGAAGCTCATAAAAGACTCCAACTTGTGGACTATAATTTGTTGAAACAAAATTTTGAATTTTCTTATTTTCTTTGAGGTTGAAGCTTGTTGCTAAGGTTCATATTCGTGTTATAGTTCAGATATTATGCACACAACTATGTGTTATATGATTCATCATGATGGCTGTGACAATGTAATTTTCATCAATCTTGTAAACTTTGACTACCATGTAAGTGGGTCGACTTGGTTGAACCCCCACACCACACCTGACTACTTGTGATCTAACCCCTGAGCCTTTACCCTTTCCTCTGTAGGTGTGAAGAAACTTCTCGCTCCCACAAGCCCCCATTCCAGTGGACCTGCACATTTTTTATATAATTCTATTTGATATGATAACTTGTTGTATATAAGTCATGCCGTGCATCCTGAGCCCAACAAAGAGACTTATATTATTGTTTCAAATATGTGCAAAGGTTTTTTGTAAATTCTCTCCCTTATTTTGCTTCTCTCTATTTCTCTCTCTCTTCTCTCTCACTCTCTATCACTCTTTCTCTTTCTAGTACTCGCCTCCTCCCTCTCTTCTCTTCCCTCTGTCTCTCACTATCTGTCTCTCTGTATATTTGTTTGTCTTTCTCCCTGTCGCTCTTGCTTTCCGCCGTACTAATCTTCTCATATTTCTCTCTCTCTCTCTCTCTCTCTCTCTCTCTCTCTCTCTCTCTCTCTCTCTCTCTCTCTCTCTCTCTCTCTCTCTCTCTCTCTCTCTCTCTCTCTCTCTCTCTCTCTCTCTCTCTCTCTCTCTCTCTCTCTCTCTCTCTCTCTCTCTCTCTCTCCCTCTCTCTCTCTCTTTCTCTCAACATTCCCATAAAAGCTTTAATTGTCAGTGTTGTAAAGAAATGAACTTTCACTCAATCTTATCAAAGTATCTTTTTTTTTCGTCTTTACAATTTTATGTTTCAAAACGCATAACGCAAGATCGTCTTAAGTGGATAATTTTTCCTGTATTTGTTGAAGAATATTTCCTCTTTAGGAACTGCAAACCATTTGTTGTTAGAATCAAGTGAGGTCATAACTGTGCTCAATTACTTTCGTGTCTGAAATGTTCATATATTTTTGTAGAGAATGGTGATTTCATCCATACCTCACTAGGGTAATGAAAACCTCGTTTTGTTGTAGGGTATTGCTGGTTAGACACTCTTCTCCAAGAAAATCTGTGTCATTTTTACATCAACTTTTGTTTCAATCTCTCGACTGTAAATGATCCAAGTAAATCCTCAAGTGTCATCATGTTGCACAAGTATGGTTGGACCTGTTTGATAAGATGTAGGTAGAAATAGTTTTACCTTACTTCTTGATTTTTTCTTTTTTTTTTCTTTGCTTATAGAGAGTATGTCTATGCCAGGAATAAGTACTATCTTTTAATAATCGTCTAATGAATCTTTAAATTATGGCAGTATATTTTATTGTTATATTTTAGCTATTTTGTAGACCAACTCCATGTAAAAAAATAGGCCATAAACAACTCAAAGATAAGGAATCATATATCTTAGATATAGAAGCAGAAGGAAAGAGTTACAGATCAACTGGCCCAGAAGTCGATATCACTCTCTTAATAACTATAGAGATCATCCAATCTCGCCTGTCTTTCAAGGCAGGGGTTACTCGCACTGCAAGTGGTTTGACACTCAGACCAATGACAACCTTACTAGAAAGGGAAATATGCTCGGTTCTCGATCTGTCTGTCTGTCTGTCTGTCTGTCTATCTGGACTCTAACTGTTGAGCGATCTTAATCCCAGTAGAAAGCGCCAGAGGTTAAAGCTCGCCTGGTGACGCTGATATTAAACACCTTAGATCAACACCTGAAGAACTGCTCCAAATCGGGAGTGCTTGCAAGGGAGGTTAGTCTAATCTAGCTCGACAGAATTTCTTTATCATCCTTCTTTCGTTTTTCTCTTTCTTTCTTTTTTTGCTCATTCCTTTGTATTTAGTTTACATGACTTTGTTTATGTTTTTGAACGTTTCATTACCGCTTGTGTGTGTAGTCATGCACAGAAATTCCTGCAAAAAAAAAGATATCTCCTCTAGATGAATGTTGGTAAAAACAAAGCCTATTTTGTATAAAATGAAGTCTTCCTTGTTTTAATTGTATCAACACTCTGTGAGTTTTGTTTGTGTTTGGAGAGATTTATGAAGTGACATATTTGTAAATCTGTCTTTAATGAGGTTTTATTGAACCTAGACTAAAAAAAATAGGAAACAAAACTGCGTGTTGTGGTAATACAAACGTAGAATCACTGTTTGAGACAATTATTGCAATGAGATATGTAGCTGCCAGCTCTGTTGAACTAGTAAGATTGCAGCTTCATTAAAAATCTGTTGCAACGCTAGCATGTAACAGCGAGGGATAGTTTACTGACTTGTTTAAGGCAGGAACCAGTGTTGTCTCTTAACTTCTTAACCAAACAACAGATTCCTGAGTTCTCTATAACATCCGGAACATTCGCTTTAGGGATCAACCACTCCGTTAAATTTATTTACCTGAGCCTTTCTCAAATCGAATAAGAAAAATTCATTCAAAAATTTTGTTGGATACCTAAAATATTGGTTGCTAATTTTCAAAGAAAAAATTTTCTCGAAAGTGTGTCAGTTGGAGTTGAACCGCGCATTTGTGTTTGTTCTATAAACCTTTAATCTGAAAATACTCACACCCCATTGTTTCTTCCTTAATATTCCATAACATAATTATTTGTAGGAATCAGCGAGCACTATTACACTCTAAAAGATATCTTAAGACCAGAGAATTTGTGTTTCCCTTTTTTTTTCCAGTTTGGCTGCTCTAACGGAAATTTTAAACCTAAATTAAAATTTAGAATTAGATGAACATCCTGAATACTGTGGTGACTTCATTGATCTTGATCTGCGTTCAGCTCTAGAATTAGCCGTGTGATTAGAACAATGAGTTGGTATAGTTTTTTTCAGGTAATTTGAATAAAGCAGCCACAAATCTGGTCTAAACCACGGCTCCATTGTCAGAGAGATAAAATTAAAGATTGATGTGGATGAAAGCTTCGCGGTTTTGGACGGCGCGATGAGGGCCACTCTTGATCGATTTTTTTTTAATCACTGTGATATCGATTATTTCTGACTCCAGCCCAGTTAAAATCATCACCATAGATCTGTGCCAGGTATAATTATTTAAGATTGCACGGGTTTTCAGAAATGAGATTATTAAAAACTTGAAAGGTTATAAAATAACTATTGAAACAAAACAAAGCGTTTTGTGTTGAAAGATTCGTTGTTCTGTACACTTTTACAGAGCTGATTTTTTTATTATAATAGAAGTTACTAACTATGAGATATAGGCCTAGCTGTGGATGCTTATAATAAGATTTAGTTGTGGACCAACGTTGACTGACTATGGGGTCTCATCCTTCCTTCCCTGCCTTGATATTCGAAGACTAGGGAGGCACTCATTGATTGATAGGTGTTTGATACAGCTCGTCTACAGGTAGGTATCTTTCCTCATCCATCCAGGCGTGGAAGTGTCGAGATGTCCTTTAATATCGTGAGCACCGCGATCATCTCTTCTGCGCCTAACAGCGTCTAAGCTAGGTCAATGTGGCGAAATATCTGAAGTGACTTTGTAATAGCCTCATTGCAGCAAACCGCATATCCATATAATACACGTAATAGAGGGTGAATAAGGTTCATCCAAGGTTTTTCTTGGAGCCATCTCCCAGCTTCTCGCCATAGCGAGTCCTTAGAGGGCCAACCTCTACCCGATCATCTGCGTGACAGAGAATATTCTACAGATGGTCTTGGGGAAATCTCTTTCCCAGATCTAACACGTAGATGCAAGGATGGCCCTAGAAGTCAGAGATGGTACGGTAAAGAAGCCCCGGGATGCACACTGTGTCTGACTTCAATGAGTCTCAGAGACTGCTTCTCACTGCTGCTCGTCAGTCCACAGATCCAACAAAATCAAGTCCTCTATTTTCGTCGCAGAGCTGGTAACTGTGCCACACGTGACCAGCCTCTTCGGTAATCGGATTCGTGGAAACAGTTCTCCAAACTTTGTGATTGTAGTTACACATTATGTTTTCCCACATCAGAAGCGACCCTTCTCCTTCGCTCTTACATTCTAGTGTCGTAAAGAGACTGATGGCCTCTTGTAAACAACATGATTCTCGAGAGGAATAAAAAGTACAATTATTTTACCAAGAAGTCAGTGTTTAGCATAGCCACAGGTGGATTTCTTGCTACAAGCTGGGCCGGCCTTGTATTTCTCAAGCAGTCAGCCATGTAAGGACTGGTGCTAATCTGCTTCTTGATTATTACTTGGTGGAAATCTCCAAGTCAATCTGCCATTTCAGTGATTTTTCGGGACCATCTGAAGGTAATTATGGGTTTAGGTCTTCTGCTTAACAAACGCCGTAGTGTTACGGTTAGTTCTTTAGCTTAATTTAAATTCTACAGAAGAAAGAAATGCTTCGTGTATGGCGCGCTTTAAACATAGAAAGAAATGTAAATGTAAGCTGTAAGGGAGGGGAGGGGAGGGGATTGTGGCGTGGTGTGGCGCTGTTTTCGAGATCTGCTGTGATTTTTAGTTGGTTTTGAAGTCCAGGCTGGAAGCTGTCTTGCCAGCTGGGGCGTGTAGACCGTATCCAGCAGGGTAAACAGCAATAGGGCTTTACTTTCAATCATTGTTGCCAAACACGTTTTAGCATGAGAATGGTTAGTATGCCAGAAAAACTAGAATTGCATTGCAATGCATTGCAATAGACCAGAGTCGCATTCTCATAGAGATAACTATGATCCCCATTGTAAATATAAAAAAAGTTAAAGGCCAGCCTGCCTGATGCAGTAGTTTTAAACTGGCGCTAGGGGAGGTAACTAACAGATCAATGATTGGATCTCTTGATCTAGGACACTTGTTGATAAGCGCCCTGTGGTATAACTTAAACAAAACTCCGTGTTCAGATCGCTATCTTTACAGGCTTCTGTGTGCAAGTCATGTCAACAAGCTCTGGGCTGCTCGAAATTCTAAAACATGACGCAATAACTAGTTGTTTTGGTTTTTTTTTTTTTGTGTGTGGGGGGGGGGGGGGGGGGGGGTGGTTTTTGTTTCTTTTTTGTTTTGTTTTGTTTTTTTGTTGGTTTTTTTTTTGCTTGTAATTTAGTTTGTTAATTGTTTTTTGTAGCTTTTTATCGAAAAAATTATAAAGTGGTGTCATATTGTATTCTCTCTACTTTTTTTCAGTTTTGATGTTTTGTATTTACGAGCGAAATGTTTTTGTGAGATTCTTCAACCCTACCTGAGTGACCCAAGCTTTACTCGTACAATCTTTGAAAAATAGACAGACTTGAACACTACGGAACCAATTTTCTATAAAATGTTGATTGGGTCCAGCTTCATGCCAAGAAATAGACTGGCAGAGAAATAGACATGGAAAATAGAAAAGAATTGCAGAAAACAGCTATAAAATACTAATGAGGAAATAGAAAAAGAATTACAACGACGGCGGCAATGTGGTGAAGTCAGCTACTGACAAAGCGCTGTTTGATTTGTGTCTTCCGTGAGATAAACGCAGTAACTATCAAACGGTTGTAACAAAGCAAACATCAGGTGTCGGCGGGAACATTGTGCGGCATGGTTATATTGCGGACAAGGATTACTGTTTCCGCACTGCAAATACTGCACCGTTAAAAGCTTGGGCTGTCCAGTGAGACCAGCGTTCCGGTATTTTTGTCTAGGCTTAATCCTTACCACCACGCTGCAGGTCATTGACACTGCTAGGGGGGAAGTTGGACAAAGGTTTGACCAGTGTTTCATGATAGTACCTAAGAGTGGGCGCGAAAACGGTTAGACGTGGACAGAAACGAGACCGTCTGAGGAGGAACGAATAAACGCGATAAACAGAAAGGAAGAAGTTGACAGAAGTAGAATAGTGAGGGTCAGAAACTGAGAGAGAGAGAGAGAGAGAGAGAGAGAGAGAGAGAGAGAGAGAGAGAGAGAGAGAGAACTATTTTCTTTTAATAAGGCTAATCACAGATACACCCATCAGTGAGGGGTTGACGTCCATTCCCCTTTAACACTTCCTACAGGCCCCCGTCAAGCATATGAAAGGGTAAAGATGATAAGGTTACACCAACTGTACGACTCAAACCCATGTTTTTCTGCATATCTCAGGGCAAGATCTTTACTGCATAGTCATCCGCGCCAACAGAATATCTGTATAGGAACTTGGAACGACACTTGTGGACCAAGTAACTACCGAATGTTTGCCGATAAGGAAACACTGGGGCTCCTTGGTTAAAGATTAATCGATAGTTTCTGGGCGTGAGTCCTATTCTTTTTATCGGTAAAATCGCACGCCAAGTGATAAGAGCCTCGTTGCATATTAATTTTCGATGAGTTTACAATACTCTGGCGTTCAATTGCCTTGCACAGTCACAATACTCTGGCGCAATTTCAATGAAGTTGTTTGGTGAACGCAACACTTTGCTGTTGAGTAGGAAAAAAGAGACGTTTTACAATCAAATAATTAAAGCTTTTTAATTTAAAAGAATATAAGCAAACAAAATCAATTATCGAGAGAGGTAGAAAAACATAAAAAAGAGAGACTTAGCAAGCAGAAAAACAGACAAAAACAAAGATATTTAATTGGAAAGGTATTTCAAAAAACAAAGATATTTAATTGGAAAGGTATTTCAACATGGAAATTAAATCTTACGTCTATACAATATTCTTACGGCAACTTACGCCTTACCACGGTTGTTGCTCAATGGTTATACCTGTAACAATCGCAAAATTATCAAAGTCGCCTGATCACATTTTCCTTCCTATATTCCCTTGTTATTCACGAATCCTCAGGTAGGAAATTATTTACTTCTAATCGCAAATACTGATCTGGTCCCAGTGAGCAATGTATAGACTCCATGACTACCTTCAGTGATGATGTCACTTACTTTGTTCTTAGCAACGAGCCAGTATACCACCGATGATTGGGTGTTGTCATGATCTTGTAAGACTCCACGGAGCACCAATCTCATGGATAATGTATATATCGAACCAGCACCGCTTTGGCCCAAAGTGTTCAGGTTTGGCATATACGTCATTTTCGAAGGTCGACTGGGCATGGTACTTCATTCCAAATCTATGGAACTTACTTTGCAGTAAAAAATAAAAAGTTCTGCAGCGACACACTCTTCAGTCCGCCTGGAAGCCGTGAGAAGCTGTAAGATCATGTGAGTTTTAACACGATCATAGCTAACCAGTGTTACCCACAACTTACGCTGTCGGATAATAATTTCCTAGGTAGATACATAAAAACATATTATGTCGCTTCGACATGACATGGTTCCTGTGGAAATATAAAGTGTACAATTTATGTGGTTTCACAGAACTCTTCGAACGCTGGATTTCAATAAGATAAGGTGAACAATTGGCTCGCCCTCTTAGGCTGCACCATCTGTCTGTAGTATTCAACTTAAAACCATTTGTTTGAGTGGATTCTGTGCTTCTGTGCTTGGTCCTAACCTGATAAGGAATACCATAACTTGAAAGATACCAAAGCTTAACATAAGTTTACATAAACCAATACTCTGTTTTTCTGGGCCCAATATCCTAAAACTATGGACAATGTTATGGAGAAAGTTTTTTATCCTTGTTTATCGCGAGTTATACTTTTGAATGAGGATGAGGGAAGGCTCTAATAAAACTGAGTTCCTTATAACGGGCATCATGCAGAGGAAGCTATTGTAATGTCCATATCTGCTTCCATCATTCAAATAAAGGAAAAACTGAAATAGACTATGATTTCAAAGTAACAAAATATTATTCTCTTATAGCAAATAGATTGTGATAAAGACAAGTTTAAATTTCTCGCTTTACGATCACCTCCAGTACCTATGAACTGCCTCCGTTCTCCTTCCCGACCACCTCCGTTCCCCTTTATCTTCACCTCCAGTACCTATGAAATCCTTCCGTTTCCCTTTACGATCACCTCCAATACCTATGAACTCCCTCCGTTCTCCTTCCCGACCACCTCCGTTCCCCTTTATCTTCACCTCCAGTACCTATGAAATCCCTCCGTTCCCCTTTCCGACCACCTCCAGTACCTATGAAATCCCTCCGTTCCCCTTTCCGACCACCTCCAGTACCTATGAAATCCCTCCGTTCCCCTTTCCGACCACCTCCAGTACCTATGAAATCCCTCCGTTCCCCTTTCCGACCACCTCCAGTACCTATGAAATCCCTCCGTTCCCCTTTCCGACCACCTCCAGTACCTATGAAATCCCTCCGTTCCCCTTTCCGACCACCTCCAGTACCTATGAAATTCTTCCGTTCCCCTTTCCGACCACCTCCAGTACCTATGGAATCCTTCCGTTCCCCTTTATCTTCACCTCCAGTACCTATGAAATCCCTCCGTTCCCCTTTATCTTCACCTCCAGTACCTATGGAATCCTTCCGTTTCCCTTTATCTTCACCTACAGTACCTATGAAATCCCTCCGTTCCCCTTTCCGACCACCTCCAGTACCTATGAAATCCCTCCGTTCCCCTTTATCTTCACCTCCAGTACCTATGAAATCCCTCCGTTCCCCTTTATCTTCACCTCCAGTACCTATGAAATCCCTCCGTTCCCCTTCATCTTCACCTCCAGTACCTATGAAATCCCTCCGTTCCCCTTTATCTTCACCTCCAGTACCTATGGAATCCTTCCGTTTCCCTTTATCTTCACCTCCAGTACCTATGAAATCCCTCCGTTCCCCTTTCCGACCACTTCCAGTACCTATGAAATCCCTCCGTTCCCCTTTCCGACCACCTCCAGTACCTATGAAATCCCTCCGTTCCCCTTTCCGACCACCTCCAGTACCTATGAAATTCTTCCGTTCCTCTTTCCGACCACCTCCAGTACCTATGGAATCCTTCCGTTCCCCTTTATCTTCACCTCCAGTACCTATGAAATCCCTCCGTTCCCCTTCATCTTCACCTCCAGTACCTATGAAATCCCTCCGTTCCCCTTTCCGACCACCTCCAGTACCTATGAAATCCCTCCGTTCCCCTTTCCGACCACCTCCAGTACCTATGAAATCCCTCCGTTCCCCTTTCCGACCACCTCCAGTACCTATGAAATCCCTCCGTTCCCCTTTCCGACCACCTCCAGTACCTATGAAATTCTTCCGTTCCCCTTTCCGACCACCTCCAGTACCTATGGAATCCTTCCGTTCCCCTTTATCTTCACCTCCAGTACCTATGAAATCCCTCCGTTCCCCTTTATCTTCACCTCCAGTACCTATGGAATCCTTCCGTTTCCCTTTATCTTCACCTCCAGTACCTATGAAATCCCTCCGTTACCCTTTCCGACCACCTCCAGTACCTATGAAATCCCTCCGTTCCCCTTTCCGACCACCTCCAGTACTCATGAAATCCCTCCGTTCCCCTTTATCTTCACCTCCAGTACCTATGAAATCCCTCCGTTCCTCTTTCCGACCACCTCCAGTACCTATGAAATTCTTCCGTTCCCCTTTCCGACCACCTCCAGTACCTATGGAATCCTTCCGTTCCCCTTTATCTTCACCTCCAGTACCTATGAAATCCCTCCGTTCCCCTTTATCTTCACCTCCAGTACCTATTCCCTCCGTTCCCCTTTATCTTCACCTACAGTACCTATGAAATCCCTCCGTTCCCCTTTCCGACCACCTCCAGTACCTATGAAATCCCTCCGTTCCCCTTTATCTTCACCTCCAGTACCTATGAAATCCCTCCGTTCCCCTTTATCTTCACCTCCAGTACCTATGAAATCCCTCCGTTCCCCTTTATCTTCACCTCCAGTACCTATGAAATCCCTCCGTTCCCCTTTTATCTTCACCTCCAGTACCTATGAAATCCCTCCGTTCCCCTTTATCTTCACCTCCAGTACCTATGAACTGCCTCCGTTCTCCTTCCCGACCACCTCCGTTCCCCTTTATCTTCACCTCCAGTACCTATGAAATCCCTCCGTTCCCCTTTCCGACCACCTCCAGTACCTATGAAATCCCTCCGTTCCCCTTTATCTTCACCTCCAGTACCTATGAAATCCCTCCGTTCCCCTTTATCTTCACCTCCAGTACCTATGAAATCCCTCCGTTCCCCTTTTATCTTCACCTCCAGTACCTATGAAATCCCTCCGTTCCCCTTTATCTTCACCTCCAGTACCTATGAAATCCCTCCGTTCCCCTTTATCTTCACCTCCAGTACCTATGAAATCCCTCCGTTCCCCTTTTATCTTCACCTCCAGTACCTATGAAATCCCTCCGTTCCCCTTTATCTTCACCTCCAGTACCTATGAAATTCTTCCGTTCCCCTTTATCTTCACCTCCAGTACCTATGAAATCCTTCCGTTTCCCTTCATCTTCACCTCCAGTACCTATGGAATCCTTCCGTTCTCCTTTCCGACCACCTCCAGTACCTATGGAATCCTTCCGTTCTCCTTTCCGACCACCTCCAGTACCTATGAAATCCCTCTGCTCCTCAGTCTTGTAACCAGCTCTCGCGCCACGGTTGAGTGCTGTAACGCTTGGCCAGCGCTATGGACAGGTAACTGACCGCTAGCCGCAGTCTAGGATTAAACAACGCCAATCAATATTGTTACAGCCGTTTGGGAACACGTGACCTTTCCTTTTTTTTCCTGATAGGTGTTAGGAATCAACAAGGTGCAGTTTCACTTAGAGTGAATCAAGAGGTGAAAACCTTACACCTTGTAAAGTCTTAGTAGTGTAGAATTTGTGAGAAGTAAGGAAAGAGGTGGAGGTTTATGCGTTGTGTAAATTTACCGCCGGTTTATTCTATTTCGGCCACACAAAGAAACAGTTATACAACTAGGCAAATGACGTTCCCATTTTCACGTATTTATTTAGGGGAGTGGTTAGAGCACGTCTTCCCTCTAACTCTCTTCACCCTCTCCTCCCCCCCCCCCCACCCCTTCTCTCTCTCTCTCTCTCTCTCTCTCTCTCTCTCTCTCTCTCTCTCTCTCTCTCTCTCTCTCTCTCTCTCTCTCTCTCTCTCTCTCTCTCTCTCTCTCTCTCTCTATATATATGAATATGTGTGTGTGTGTGTTTATATATATATATATATATATATATATATATATATATATATTCCCCTAACTTAATGTTGTGTAAACATCTTATAGATACTGCTAATGAACCTGTTAAAGGGGGCAAAATATGTGCGACATGATTTGCACATAAACCAGTATTTTGGGCACAATGAATGAGGTGGATTAAAAAAAAAACAACAGAAGGTCCAGCACGACCCTTCCAACCTGGATATCCGATTGGCCTCACTGGCTGATTTCTGGGCTAGATTTGCGAGTCCAGGTCCCTGGCTATCGACAGGTCTCAGTACATTCGGTGCAGCTCGCGGAAACACTTGATGTTCTTACTACTGTTTGGCGCAACTGGTTTTATGACGTTATAAGTAGATGAAAGATATAAAACTATTCGCATATGCGTCTGTAAGTTTGTGCAAAGGTATAACCAAATGCATTAGAATCAATTGTTTATGAACAGCGTAGATAGTGTTATTATTATAAGAGGTGAAAGTGATAATAGAAATATAGCAAGAAATATCATAAGTAGTAGTAGTAGTAGTAGTAGTAGTAGTAGTAGTAGTAGTAGTAGTAGTAGTAGTAGTAGTAGTAGTAGTAGTAGTAGTAGTAGTAGTAGTAGCAGCAGCAGCAGCAGCACCAGCAGCAGCAGCAGTAGTAGTAGTAGTAGTAGTAGTAGTAGTAGTAGTAGTAGTAGTAGTAGTAGTAGTAGTAGTAGTAGTAGTAGTAGTAGTAGTAGTAGTAATAGTTGTAGTAGTTAGTAGTGATAGTAGTCGTAGTAGTCGTAGTAGTAGTAGTAGTAGTAGTAGTAGTAGTAGTAGTAGTAGTAGTAGTAGTAGTAGTAGTAGTAGTAGTAGTAGTAGTAGTAGTAGTAGTTGTAGTAGTAGTAGTAGTAGTAGTAGTAGTAGTAGTAGTAGTAGTAGTAGTAGTAGTAGTAGTAGTAGTAGTAGTAGTAGTAGTAGCAGCAGCAGCAAGATTAGTAAAGTACTAATTTTAATAATAATAATAATAATAATAATAATAATAATAATAATAATAATAATAATAATAATAATAATAATAATAATAATAATAATAATAATAATAACAAACTACATTTTCTTAGTGGAAGTAACACTTCTATGACAAAGCTTGCTCACGGTTAAAAGGGTCTTGGTTACAGTATTGAAATAACTTCTGTTGCTGCTGATTTTTCTCAGATAGACATTATAAATTACTACAATGTTCAGTAAAATATCATAGACATATGACCGATGAGAACACGGAGATGCGTTTTGTCTTTTTACTGCTTCTTATCAAATGGACATTGTTATAGATAGCTGTTTGAGTCGAAAGTTTAAAATTACTCTCTAAACGAATGAATTTACTTTTGTCATCGTTAAGTTACACGCTTCACAACTGAGCATCATCAGCATTGAGATGACATTTAAAGGAATTTTAGTTCTATAATTCTGAGTGTGAGTACAATGTTAAAAGAACTGGTACAATGACAGAGTCCTGCGAAACGTCGAACTGGATAGGCATATACTAAGAATTATTATTGCCCATTATAACTAATTGATATGTTTAAAAAGTAATACTTAAACCATTGAAACACTGTTCCCGATTGGCCATAGGTATATTTAAGTCTCTTAACAAATATCGCATGATCGATTGTGTCGGAAGCCGACGGACAAGTCAAGAAGTGTCAATAGACATTTTTTTGGTCAGATGTTACCGAAACAAAGTAGCAGTAATAGAAGTGGAAGTAGGAGTAGTGGTGGAAGTAGTTGCAATAGTAGTAGTAGTAGTAGTAGTAGTAGTAGTAGTAGTAGTAGTAGTAGTAGTAGTAGTAGTAGTAGTAGTAGTAGTAGTAGTAGTAGTAGTAGTAGAAGTAGCAATTCTAGAAGAAGAAGACGTCGACGAAGAAGAATTCGCATTGCTTTTGTTATAGCTTAGTGCTATAGTGAAATCACATTATCAGCACAAAAAAAAGTTGTTGTTTTTTTTAGTTTATTATTTTTTTTTTTTTTTTTTTTTTTTTTTGTTAAACTAGTTTGAATCATGTTATTATTGATTTTCCGTACAAAACTTTGGGTAACGCCAATCCCTTTTTTATGGGTATAAATAATTTGGAAAATTTTAGGAATCTTTTTATAGGATACTTTATGGAATATAACTACAGGGAGTTAACGAACACTTTAATAGAAATATTTTCGCACAAGAAAAATAAAACCCGGATCGTCCACACAGTTACTTATAGTTACTAGACCAAGATATCCCCGCGTTGAAAAGGGAGTACCATGGACAGGGCCTTTGGCATTTTGGTTGATTTTTTTTCTTTTCCTTTAGCAGTTCTGTTAAAAAAAGGTAAAAGCATCAACATTTTTTTTCTTATTAGGTTTTTTTACTCCAGAGAAACTTCTTGGAGTCGCTGGGAGACCAACAGGGCGTGAAACCAAGGAGAAGATATCTTTTGGAGGGCAAGCTTTGTGGACATTGTCAGGAATCTTTCCGCTGCTGCTTTCTCAGCTAGAAAAGTGAAAGCACGGCTTGAAGTTCAAAGTAAACTAAAACGCACATAAATTAAATCTCTTTATGGTTAATTGCTTTTAATTGATATTTTTTTCAATATTTGTGGTTGAGGTTTGAAACTGTTTGAGCTCTAAATTGATAGGAAAACCAAGCTTCAGTGTACTTGTGTATCTTTGTTTTATTTAAAGGAGAAAATACATTGAAATATTTTCACGTTCCTATTGATATGAAATGATACTTTCTGAGTTGCGAACAGGAGATAACGTCTCGAACCTTGGATACCAGCGTATTTCTGAATCTTCTGAAGAGAATTACCATAAACTCTAGAAGTCAAAAGTGTAATGGATCTCTCCGACTTGAAGAAGAACTTGCCCTCAGGCTCCAGTGCGTATGCTCAAGTTCTGGCCGAAATACAAGAAACGCCTGGCCTGGAGGTGACCAAACCCGATGATGAGGCAGACGGCAGAAGCTCTCAGAAGAAGCATCACAATCACCATCATAATGGCGAGAAGGACGGCAAGATAGTGCATGGACTTCACCACTGCTACAAGATTGAAGGTGGCCAATGCCACGCCAAATATGGCTGCCACCACATCCACGCCCCAGCTGGCGACAACCTCAGTCCTACCATGGGGCGGCGAAGATCTATCTCAATGCTGCCCGGATCTGGTCCAGCGATTGCTGCAAGCCATTTACACGTACCGGATGGATTCAGAAATAGGTCAAATAGCGACGCTGCAAGCAGACGCCGGCTCTCCATTCCGGCTGCGCACATAACGTCGTCGTCGCGCAGTCACTCGGGGAATCTACAGGAGACACCTGAAGAGCCAAATCCTGTTTTTAATCGTAACAGACGCGGCTCTAACGTCATCCTGCACTCGGAGGAGCTTCCCATTGTTTACAATCAGCTCAAAGGGAAATAACTACAATCGACTAGAAGGGAAAATAATCTGAATTATAACTGCAATAACATAGTCGCCGAAGGACAGCAAAGAGGAAGGAACGCTGAAACAAAAGCGTTGGGATATGAAGAGCCGACGATGTTCCTTATCATCCTGAACTGTTCAAGTCAAATTATTTTTTAACCTTAATCTTAATATACTTTATTGCATTATATTTCTTTCTTTTCCTGTTGCTAAGCGCTTAATGCTATTGAGGCGGGGGGAGGGGGGGAGGGGGTTTAACCTCATGCAATTTTCATAGATTATTCGAATTATACCTGTGCAAGTGTATAAGATTGGCTTCCTCTGGAGATATGCATTGGACCTTTTCACCCGGTTATTTTTTTTCTTTTTTTTTTTTTGAGTGCATATGTTTTAGATCTTTACCAAGGCCCTGATGTGCTACTTGCTACTTTTTATCGCATTCAACCTATAGAAGAAAGATCTGATAGACGAGACCCTTTATCGTATTGAACCTCACAGAGAAAATGTTTGATAGATGATAGTTTTTATCGCATTGAACCTCACAGAGCAAATATCTGATAGATGATAGTTTTTATCGTAATGAACCTCACAGAGAAAATATTTGATAGAGGATAGTTTTTATCGCATTGAACCTCACAGAGAAAAGATGTGACAGTTGATAGTTTTTATCGTATTGAATCTCACAGAGAAAAGATGTGACAGTTGATAGTTTTTATCGTATTGAATCTCACAGAGAAAAGATGTGACAGTTGATAATTTTTATCGCCTTGGACTTTTGAAGTGTGTGTAGTCAAGGAAAGGTGAATTGTTTTTCTTTTTTTGTTTTTTTTGGTTCGCCACTCTGAGTGGTATGTTGTGATTTGTCTTGTTTAAGGATTTTTTGTCGTTTTTTTCCTACTTTTTGAATAATGCAATAAGTGTGCTGATGTATCCCGCACAATGTGCAACTCGAGAAGGACGCGTCAGTGTTATTCAAATAGCACGTTTCTCTCTGATACCTGAGTTGAGAATTTTGAATTTAAAAAAGCAATCATTAATCCTCGATTTATCTCTATTCTTATTTTTTCATCATTCCCGTTTTACATGACTCGGCACTTGAATGGCGCAACCATTCGAAGATATAAACTTCCCATCCCCTGTGTGTCTGTAGTGTTTAATAGTTTCGTAAACAATATTATTTTATGTCTTTTTATAAAACATCTTTTCCAGCAAACAAGCCCGGCAAGGGTCGTTTCAAGTTGACATTTAAGGAGGCACTAAGAGATGACAAAAAATCCTTTTGTATGCCTCTTGTTTAATACCCCCTATTTACCACAAAGATACTTTTGACGTACACATTCATTTCTCTTTATTATTATTATTATTATTATTATTATTATTATTATTATTATTATTATTATTATTATTATTATTATTATTATTATTATTATTATTATTATTATTACTATTATTATTATTATTATTATTATTATTATTATTATTATTATTATTATTATTATTATTATTATTATTATTATTATTATTATTACTATTATTATTATTATTATTATTATTATTATTATTATTATTATTATTATTATTATTATTATTATTATTATTATTATTATTATTATTATTATTATTATTATTATTGCTATAATGACTTTGCTGTAATCGAAATTCTTTAAAGTGTCAATTGAAATGTTTACCATCAGATCAAATTTTAAAAGTGTCATTAAACAAAAACGATTCTCTTCTTATTTCAAACTGTTTTCAAAGATATCGCATTTCTGTATGAAGGAGGCATTTAGATGACTATAGAAGACAAGACTAGTGTTTCTGCGTGAAGATAACCATAAGCTTGCAATGCTATATCTCTCTCTATCTCTGTCTATATGTCTGTCTGTCTGTCTGTCTGTCTGTCTGTCTCTCTCTCTCTCTCTCTCTCTCTCTCTCTCTCTCTCTCTCTCTCTCTCTCTCTCTCTCTCTCTCTCTCTCTCTCTCTCTCTCTCTCTCTCTCTCTCTCTCTCTCTCTCTCTCTCTCTCTCTCTCTCTCTCTCTCTCTCTCTCTCTTACTCTCTCTTTTTCTCTCTCTCTCATTCACTCACCCTCTCTCTCTCTATATATATATATATACAATTTTCTCTCCGAATCTATTTCTCTCATCTTCCTTTGTTTAGCTCTCTGTATATATTTATTTGCTCATTTCTATTTTGAACTGTTTGCCGATCTCTTTATTCCATTTGCCACTTTATCTCATTTTCTATCATTCCTTCTCTTTGTCTGTCAATCACATAAATAATATATATATATATATATATATATATATATATATATATATATATATATGCACGCACAGATTTACAACCTTTTATCTTTTGTTATGTCTGTTACTACCATAATTATATCAATACTGCATTGATCTAGAAAGTGAATCAAACAGTAGGGCGAGTTCCTTACTATAGTCAGAGAGCGATTGGTTACAATGCTCACATCGATTGGGCTTCAAAGTGTTTGTGGATTTTGTAAACAACTCAAAATATTCTTTAAAAAACTAAACCTTTGGACGTTAATAATTATTTTACAGTTTTACCATCATTTTGTATTTGACCAGTCATTAAGGCTCTAATTTAAGTTGAGTTTATGCCTAATCAAAGGTCTGTTATGATTTGTTAGGGTCAATTTTTTATCAGCATTCTGCTTATTTTCAACATAAAAAAATTGAGATATATGTAAATATTGCGAATCATCATCATTTTTTGCATAAAAGGGTCAACAAGAAACCAATGCTGAGTTCAGTTAATCTTATTCGAGAGTTTAAAATTTGCTGGTCTAATTTGAGGGCAATGATAACTTTTTTTTTTTTTATCACCCCTTAGTTTTTAAAAATTTGTTCTAATAAGAGTAGTCTACTTATTTTGTAAAACCGAAATCTTTATATAGATTCCTTAAAAAATGTATGTCAAATAACCAGATAGCTAAGAATTCTCACAAGGCAGCGCACTTTCAGGTACTTTTGCGGGAACTCAGACTTTAGAGGAATTTTGGAATATATGAGGGAAGTTCAGAATTAGCTAATTTCCCGCAGCTTTGTTCTGGTGTAGTCATTGTTATCGGTTGTTGTTTTTTGTTATTTCTATCGTTACGTTCATTATTTTTGTTGTTCTGTATGTTCTTCTTGTTGATATCTTTAGGTTTGTCGATGCTGTAAATTAGCAAAACAGCCGGTGACAGCGCTGAAATTGTTATTGTACCAAATTAAAACGTTAAACTCGTCAACTTGTGGCAGTTATTGTCGGAGTAATCTACCTACAGCTAGAATCCAACGCCCATAAACCGCTCTGCTTATGTCCTAAGTGATTTGTCTTTACACAAGTGTGACATGTAGCGGAGGCGTCTGTTACTTAAATCTGCATTAAGCCGATTAGTCTCTGATCCAAGCAAACCCAAATCCTGTGGTTCTGGCACCGAGCGGCCATCAGGCTGCCGCTGTATACAAACTTAGCACCGCTGAGGTTGCAGGCCTCAGGCTGATCTTTAGAGTCCTGTTACCCAAACCCGCAATTCTTCTTTATTCAATAATATCCCGGAGAATTTAGCTATTGTTATCTTTTAAAAAGAACAAAAACAAGAATTTCTACAGCATTGTATATGTTTGGATTTCTCTTTGGAATATTTTTTTTAAGTTTGTTTGTTTATTGTTTGAAGCATCGAAAATGGCTTTTGCAATTTCCTCAAAAAACAAATCGAAGTACACACTATTCAGATTTTCAACTATAAGATGTATGAGTTGGGATAGGGTA
>JAWDGP010002436.1:352500-357500 GCA_033675545.1 Elysia crispata | reverse complement strand
ATAGCTACAAAGTAGCCTTGTAAAAGCAGGCAAGACAGCTTGGTTTAGAGGCAGGACAAGGGCTGTGTACGCTGAGTATGTAGCATTAAGCAAAGCCCATCGCTCCTGTGATAATTTTGTGGCGTTAACAAAATAAACATAATATTATGTGCCCAACAGCGCGCCAGACGAAATGATCAAGGTTACATGAAGCTTTTAATTCATGACCGGTTTCTGTGCGATAACCGTGCTTGAGAGAGCCCTGGAACATATTAAGACATCTTCACCGAAGCTGCAGAGTAAATTCGAGCATCAAAACACTGGTATAAAGATAATGGAAAGCCAACAAACACAAAATGTATCCTTATGATCAACACAAGGGAGATTCTGATTTTCGTTTTATTCTTGATTAGAGAGAGAGAGACTTCTAAATTTTACGTGAACAAAGATAAAATATTGTTTCTTGTATGGGGAAAGTAAATCAAAACTTAAAGCCATATACTGAACAGATTTGCTGAATTAAAGTAAAATGTTACATAACCTTCACCATGGAGTGCGCTCCCTTCAGCGACACAGAGCCCTTCAAGAGAGGATGGTAAACGCTTATCTGTAGAGAGTATAGCCGACAACCAGTCAGTACCGTAGATGTCCTTACCGGGTTCGGTTCATTTGAAAACTTTTCACGGACTGACTTGGACCAGTTGATGTTTTCGCCGTGAACCAGTAGTAATATCAAAAGGGGGCGGGGATGAAATAATGCTAACACGACAACCTATTACCACGGCCCTAGCCACCAGCTTTAGATTACCAGCGTGATTAAACTTTCACCTTTGACATGTCGACATTGCCAAGGTCCTTGAAGTCCCTTTTCAAACGACATTATAATAGGTATTGCTTAATGTTTATGTATATCTACTTAGCAAAACTGAACATGTTGTGTCGTCAATTACAAAATTTGTCATTTCAAATGTCAAAAAATTATTTCTTAAAATGAAAGATCTTTTAAAGTTACTCGCATGAACTATTCTTCTACATGATTATTAAGATTTATGAACCATTCTTCCAACTCCTTCCTCCTTCTTTCTTTTCAGTAAATAAGTCCACTGTTTTCAATTGATCATGTTTTTAGAGCATATTTTTACCGAAGTTTTGTTTTCAGAAGTTGAAAATTAAATATTCATCGATTTGGAAGGAATTTTCATCATGTGCATGCGATATGATCTAACGGTTGTTGTTTTTTTTGTTTTTGTTTTTTGTTTTTTCTTGTTGTTTTTTATTGAATGAATTTTCATTTCTATGAAATGGTACAAGTTTGTTGTTAAAAAGATATCTTGAAACAAAAATGTGTTTATTAGCGGTAAAGCGCTCTAGGAAGAGGAGCTCCTGATGTTGGGCAGTGCATCAGGCACTGGGGTACTCCTGGGCCGGATACATTTTGTGGTCCCCGAGCGACAGGAGCACAACGCCTCCCGGACACTCCGACGAAACGACTGAGATACAAAAGTGTAGAGAATGGGGTTCACAGCAGAGTTAATGTACATACACAGGTTGCTGAAGATGTTTATAAACGGCGTTCTGCCGAGATCAATCACCTTTGTATCTAACGCTTGAGCCAACCTGTACACATGTATGGGCAGCATAAGGACTGCGAAGGCGCAGACAACAACAGCAAGCAGACGTATAGCTCGGCGCCGAGAGCTGTACTGGGTCATGACGCGGCAGCGCGGGACTGCGCATGCCCTGCCGGGATCGGTTGGCGTGGAGGAGTTGAACCGTCTCAGTCCCTGGGCCGATCTTCTCTCTGTGCTGACTCTGTCCTCACTCACTCTATTCTCTCCACCCTGGCTACTCAAATCCGGCTCTAGGCAGCCTGCACCAGATTTGCGGCTGTTGCCCTGACTAGTAACTTGGAATGAAAATGTCCGCGGAACTCTGGTGGGTGACGCCGTGTGCACGGTGAAACTGGTCTCTTGCGATGCTAGCTGATCTCCTTCATTATCTCTTGCTTCTTTACAGGGAGACGACTTCTTCACAGAGCCTCGTCTTGTGTGGCTGCAGCAGCCTTTCCTCACTATACGTGTGGCTGCTCCAGAGCGCTGCATCTTCCTCTTTCTCCACCATACCTTGACCCTGGAGACAAACATGGTAGTAGAATTAGCTTCCCACCCTCTGCGGCTTGCCGATGAAGTCTCAGTGGTGGTTCCACTGGTCTCCTGTCTTGCGGCGCTGACTGTAGAGCTTCCAGTGACAGGCTCGTCATCCGCCTCTCTCATGTCACCTGGACATCTTTGTCTGAGGTCCATCGTCTGGTGAGTCACGTGACTGTGCCTGAGGGTCATGCCGATCTTACAGTAGAGTATGGTCATCATCACCAGAGGGAGAAGGTAGCCCACGCCGAAGTTCATCAATACATATGCACGTATCAGTGGGTAATACTCGACCAAGTGGTAACAGTACGAGAGGGACACTTTATCATGCTCGTACACATGCGCATCGAACAAGACAAGGTACGGAGCACTGTAGAGGAGGGCAATCATCCACGCCATGATCTAGAAAAGGTTCAACCAAAAGTGATTGTTATAGTCATAATTATTAACCTTTCATTACATTTTAATTGTGCGTAAATTTAAACATCTTTGAAGTCCCCAAAATGAAGTGTATATTTACTGTTTTCTTTACTTTGTCTCTTTTCACAAACTAGTTTCTATGATTCTTGCTGTCTCAAGATCTGTAGATTGTTGTAGTTGCTGTTGTCGTTGATGCTGTTCTTGCTGTTGCTGTTGTTTTGTTTTGTTTTGTTGTTGGTGTTGTTGTTTTGGTTTTTTTTGTTGTTTTTTTTTATTTCTATGCAGCTGCTGCTGTTGATTTATTGTCGTTAATATTGTTCTCCTTTTTGTGACTATTGCTGTTGTATAAAGGATTTTTTATTCAAATTTTACTTCAATGAAAAATCTCAACTTTCAAATTTTCAAATTTTACTCTCATTCACGGTGTTCCTTTTTTTTAACACTTTTTGACGTTTTTAGCATTCATTCTTGGCTCCTCACAATTTTGTACGGCAAACATCCACCAGAAGCTGCAAAGGTAAAATGATGTTAAATATGTGTAATGATAAATCTAATTTTCATTTTTTTTAAGCTCGCTTTGTTTATAATCATATTATGGAGGAGGACTACAGTTACTTGATAAGAGGGAGTATGAAATAACGAACAGAACCTCAAGAAATATTAGCACTAATACTACTAGTATTAAAACAATAGCTGTTATTGCTACTAATATTATTACCACCACTAACACTTCCACTGCCGCTAAAATAACTACTACTACTACTACTACTACTACTACTACTACTACTACTACTACTACTACTACTACTACTACTACTACTACTACTACCACTACCACTACTATTACTACTACTACTACTACTACTACTACTACTAATAATACTACTACTACTACTACTACTACTACTACTACTACTACTACTACTACTACTACGACGACGACGACGACGACGACGACGACGACGACGATGACAACGACTACTCCTACTACTTCTGCTGCTTCTGTAGTTGTTGTTGCTGCTGCTGCTGCTACTACTACTACTACTACTACTACTACTACTACTACTACTACTACTACTACTACTACTACTACTACTACTACTACTGCTACTACTACTACTATTACAATTAACTTTACATTTTTTGTCTATTTTTACATCTATAGTCTTTCCAATATTCACCTGTGCAAAGCGTATCTTGCACTTAGTGAACAGTCTCTTGGCCTGAAGAGGGTAGGTGATAGCGATGAACCGCTCCAGAGCGATAGCCTGCAGGAGCAACATGGAGACAGTGACGCTGGCCAACTCCACAAACTTCCAGATTCTACACATCATCTGGTGGACGACAGATCAACGCATGGTTTGCGAGGAATTATAGGAGGGTCTAGAAATTTCAAATTTCTTTTTATTTCCTCTTTTTACCACTAATACTGATTCTGCTTCTACTACTGCTACTACAACTGTTACTACTACTACTACTACTACTACTACTACTACTACTACTACTACTACTACTACTACTACTACTACTACTACTACTACTACTACTACTACTACTACTACTAGTATATATATATATATATATATATATATATATATATATATATATACGTTATCTTTAAATCGAGAGCATATGTGTAATTTACGCGGGGTAACTCCCAAGTGAAGTAGATCTGGTGGTACATGTATGGGATCACACAGAAGATGCCCACTAGTAGATCAGCTACAGCCAGGTTTGACAGGAACACATAGGTACATTTTGGGTAGATGGGGTGACTCCTCGACACCACGAACAGAACCAAGGCATTACCTGGAGGGTCGGGGAGTGTGTGAGGGGGGGGGGGGTGTGGAAATAGAGGACACTCTTAGATACCGGTTACCTCATAATAGATGGGTCGAGATATTTTCAGGCATATTAGATAACTGAGATATGGTGTAACAGGGAGATCGCATAAAAAAAAAGACGTTAAATGATAGAAAAAGATAGGATGGGACGTGTTTGAGAAGATTTAACGGTAATGAGGCAAAGAAGACAAAGATCTTAATATTTATACTTCAGCAATAAAAAGAGGTCATGGCCGGAAAAGCAATTGTTATTGGACAATGGCATTTAAAGAGGTCTAGATGGGTTGAGACAAATCTTGTTTATTTTGATAATAAACGCAGAAGGTAAAAATACTTTAGAATTATAGGATTTAAATAAATGAAAACTTTTTGAAGCATTTAATACTGCCAAATTCAGGTTATATAAAATTGTACTTGTATTGGTTACTGGACAATTCTGCTAAATGGGTTGATAAAAACATACGGAAATATTGACTACAGTAGATCTGAATGGGGTAAAAAAACAGGAACAATTTAAATAAGCGAAAATATTCACTAAACTGCGTAAGTCAAATCATTACATTTTTCTTTAATTGAAGTATAATTTGATAACAGGTTCACTCGAAAGAGT
>JAWDGP010002436.1:337500-350000 GCA_033675545.1 Elysia crispata | reverse complement strand
TAACATCAACCGTTTTGTGTGATTAATTGTTCAGCCGGTATAAAGATTAGCCTGCAACATTGGGAAGCTAATTTATTGTTTTATCTTGACATTTTCTTTATTCTTTCCTGAATGTATTTTATTTAAAATCTTGTGTGTTTTCATTTTTGTCAGAAAGTTAGTCGCAGCGCAGGGCTTTAAACTTTTAAGGAATATAAAATTAAAATATTTCAAAATCTTTGAGTCTCTAAGTGTTTCGGTGTGAATGTTTCCTTTGTTTGATGACTTTGATCGGAATAATTAGGGTAATATTTCGTTTTTGTTAATTATTCTCATGGTGATAATGATGGTGTTTTGTTGGTGGTGGTGGTAGTGGTTGTAACAGTATAGGTGTTTTTGAAGACGACGAGTCAGATGATTATGAGAAGAATACCAGTGAAGTAATAATAGATAATTTATGGTCTAGATTGACTCACGAAAAAAAAAACTGCGGTTTTTGTAAATTTCCCCACTGTTCGTGGTAGATATAACACTTCAACTATGTTTCACCTACCCCATTTATTAGTTTGAAGGGTACTATTTTTGCAAAACCTACTTTAAACTTTAAAATAGGTGGTCCAGTCGTTATCAAACAGACATTTTTTTTGCTGGGTGATTGATTTTTTTTTTCAATGTTTGCAGCAACTAGAGACCAAAATAGAAAAAAGCATCATCACGAAAGAGTGAGCATTGTTCAATGATGTCAAAGTGCCATTTGTTTCATTGTCTCTCTTTGAAGTGCAGACTCTTAATCTGGACACTGCTGGGGATTTTTTCTAACAATTATTCCCAGTAGTGGTGGACTTAACTCCTGCTAGCTGTTGCATTCAAGACAGAGCAATTCATGAACTTCTGTCTGATCTACTCGCGTCTCAACTTGGGCAGTTTGCGCATTCTCAGAGCAAATATACTGTGTTGTCATTCAGTTGTTGAATGTTTAGTTTTTTTATTATTGTTGCTCATAACAGAGAGAAGAGGAAGAGGTGTATTATTTCTCCAGACTCAAGAACAATAGTGTTGATTATTAGTCCTAGATGCAAACCAGTTTACTAGTAATCTTTTTTCTGACGGCTCGGGAAGTATAAAGGTTGGCGTTATTCTTCTCATATTAATTCTTTGTCAAGCATTTTCATTACCTCCATTGAGCTCAGTTTGAAGGACGTTTATTTAAATTCTCCACATCATAACAAACAGGATGAGGTCTTAACATTACGGCGGTAAGCACAGCACCTGGGCGCTGTAAGACAGAACAGGATAATTTGCCACAGAACTAGCAGCAGGTTTACCTGCTTTACAAGATGGTATGATTCTGGCTTCATGGCGTGGGGTATTGTTTCTCTCCAGTCACCTCTATAGAGTTCCCATACTGTTGGTCCCTGTGGTGTTACTGTATCCGGATATTTTTTTTTTTTTGAACTGATGAGATAAACTTGTCATAATAGTATATGATGGCAGTCACGGGTGAAAAAGGAAACTATTTATTCATCCAATCTTTGGATATGCATACGTCCATCTCAGTGTGGCAGGAGATCACAATAAGAGATGAATCCAACTTGTAAGTTTGTATATATGTGTGTGTGGGTGTATAACGGCGTGAGGAAAGACCAATTGTTGACCTCCTCCACCTGGAATCTCACGCCCAGCAGAACCTGTGGCCAGCGTCAATGTCCTAAATGCCTACTTGCGGTGAATGTCCTATCTAGGCTCATGACCTGGAAACTTCATCTTGTTCGGCTCAGGCAAAACAATTTCTTTTGCAAGACGCCTGGGGATCAGCTCGTGCACGCAACATCTTATCATTTCCATGCTTTCTCGAAGATGAATCCTTTATTTTTATGATCATCCACAGAAGTCTTGTTGGTTTGATTTTTCCCTTGGACTTTTCAGTCAACTAAAGTTGTTTACTCCTTTCTTCATGCAGAACCTCAGAATTTTTCGGGAATCCTTCCCAGGGAAGTGTTTGCTCCTTGAAGTGGGAGATCTCTGTAGCACAATGCTTTCAGTCGATTTCAATAGACAACAAAAGTCGTTCTTTCGCTTCCTTCCTTATTATGTTGATTTTTCACTGTCTCAGGAAAAAGATCCGCTTGATGCATCCAAAGCAAATTCTCCCCTCGCTAATCAACATGGAAAATATTTTAGCTGGCTTTGTTGTTACATGAAAAATATGCGAATCACTATGAAACTCAAGAAAAAGAAAATAGGGATAAATGTTTAAATTTGTGATACAGGAATAGGTCGTCAAAAAGTTATGTGTAGGCTCCTTTTCTCCGCGTTGAATTGTTATTATTTTTTTTTTTCAAGTTTGGAAAAAAAATTATGGTAAAGTAAATGAGAAAAGGAGCAACCAATAGAAATGTAAGTGGATCTTGTTTAAAATTTCAGTTTAAGTAAACTTTCAGCACTTTATGAAAAAATCTCAATACGAACAAACCACGCAAAACATGTTATTTTTTTTTTTAATTTGAAAATATGATTAATTTATTACAGTTAGTATGCAACAAAAACACGTAAACCACGCAAAACATGTTATTTTTACTTTTCAATTTGAAAATATGATTAATTTATTACAGTTAGTATGCAACAAAAACACGTGTAGTAGTAGTAGTAGTAGTAGTAGTAGTAGTAGTAGTAGTAGTAGTAGTAGTAGTAGTAGTAGTAGTAGTAGTAGTAGTAGTAGTAGTAGTGGTAGTAGTAGTAGTAGTAGTAGTAGTAGTAGTAGTAGTAGTAGTAGTAGTAGTAGTAGTAGTAGTAGTAGTAGTAGTAGTTGTTGTAGTAGTAGTAGTAGTAGTAATAGTAGTAGTAGTAGTAGTAGTAGTAGTAGTAGTAGTAGTAGTAGTAGTAGTAGTAGTAGTAGTAGTAGTAGTAGTAGTAGTAGTAGTAGTAGTAGTAGTAGTAGTAGTAGTAGTAGTAGTAGTAGTAGTAGTAGTAGTAGTAGCAGCAGTAGTAGTAGTAGTAGTAGTAGTAGTAGTAGTAGTAGTAGTAGTAGTAGTAGTAGTAGTAGTAGTAGTAGTAGTAGTAGTAGTAGTAGTAGATCAATATGTAAATCTAACTTTACATAAGCTGAAATCTATATACAATATTGGAAGGGTAGATAGAATATAATCGACTGCTGTTGAAATCACATTTCTATAGGGCATAGTGACACGCCTAGACCAATATTGATTTATAATGGTGTTTTACACGGAATTATGCTACTCTATTACAAATCGTAAAATCATCCTTACATAGTAACTATTAAAAGACATCCAAGTGTTTTTCTCACTTTAAATCGTGCATCTATGAGCTTTAATAGTACCAGCGCTCTTAACTTATTGATTTTTCAGAGCAGAGGGACGCTATTCCTCTTTGTGCTTGCTTGCAGTCAGATTTATATTAAAACTGGATTTTACATCCGGTATTTTCTAAACGGATCCCAAGTCATTCTAGTCCCGAACGAGGCCGCTGTGACCTGGATCAAACTTATCTTGGTTTTTAAAAAAGTTGCTTTATGTCAAATAAGTAGGCGAAATAAATAAATGGATATTATAAGATCCTGCATATTTCAAAACGCAAAATATCCTCAACCTTTTAAACTACTTAGATGTAAAAATGTTCTTAAAATATAAGGCTGCATGGTTGGTTAGTTACTGAGAACATTGGAGTAACCGCAATAATTCTTTTTGGTAATAAATGGACAAATGTCTTTGATTAATAAAGTCACAGCTCAAGAGTTACGAAAACATATTCGACCTTAGGTATTGATCCATTTTATAAATACTTTATATTGTTTTGTTCAGCACTCTTAGCAGTTAAGCTACCACACATATCTATCCAATTATGAACCTTTTATTTTGTACAATTCATCCTCCCTATATGGACGAATAGGGGGTGTTTAAAGTATTATTTAATCAACTGAATACAATAAAGATGTCGATGATATCCTCAGGGTTGTATTTATTTTTATTTTTTTCCCCTTATGTCAATGAAATCACTAGCTCGTGCAATAAATTCCTGTAGTGTTTCTTTGGACTAACTTTCGAGTGAGACTAAGGTTGATAACTCTTTTTCAAAAACTGTACGGAGATTAAAGAAGTGACACTTTTGCTTCAATTTGTTTTGGGCAACTTAAATCAATTGTAAATTATACAAGTATAAAGGAGTGACGTCTTGTTTCTAAACTTGATATAGACCTTCTAAAGTCTTTTCTGTGGAAAAGTAACATGGTTTTATTCTATCCAGTTATTTTTTCGTGAATCTTGTCAACGTGGTAGTGCTGTATGTAGTCAAATCTGTGGTGAATATTAAATTTTTCAGAGATTAACTACTCATACTTGTTGAGAGGATGTTAGAAAATTGACCAAGTTGTAGATTAGGAAATAATAGATCAGTTTGAACCTGGTGAGTCAGATAGAATTGTTTAAAGCTACCTTTAGATCCATCATATTATTTCAGTTCATGCAGTGTATACATATACATATTATATACATATATATATATATATATATATATATAAATATATATATATGTGTGTGTGTGTGTGTGTGAAAAAACATTATTTTAGAATTACGCACCTTGACGTAAGCATACATCTCTGAGTCAGACGTTACAATCGGAAGGTAGGCCGGGGAAGCAACGGGCGCGTTGGTTGGTCTTTTCCTCCTGTCGCTGTTCACACACCGTGAGGTCAGCGCAGGCCTGGACAGAAACGACGGCCTCGCAACCTGCAGACCACCACCAAGACATTTGGAAAGTATTCAAACACAATGGCTTAAAGGTGAGCATCGAAGCCAACAAAAATCCTAGTGATTTCCTAGATGTAACCATTGACTTCAGGAACAATCTATATAAACCATACCGAAACCAAAACAACAACGTATTGTACATCAACAAATATAGTAACCACCCTCCCGCTATTATTAAAAAAAAAAAAAACCTACCGAAAGGAATTCGCAATCGCATAAGCAAGAATTCAAGAAACGAAAAAAATATTCCGACAATCCTGCCCGGCATACACAGAAGCATTGAGAAAGAGTGGGTTCGACACAGAGCTGTCTTTCGCTGAAGGAACAAAAAACAAGAGCCATAACCACGAAGACAAAACAGAAACAAAAAGAAGAAAAATAACATGGTTCAGCCCGTCAAGCAGCGTATCGACTAACGTAGGAAAAACATTCCTCGCTTTAATAGACAAACATTGCCAGAAGACCAGACAGCTGAGCGAGATCTTTAACAAGGATACAGTTAAAGTCAGCTGCAGTTGCATGCCGAACTTCAAAAGAGCAATATTAAATCATAACAAACGCCCACTACAATATCAGAACAAAGACCACTCAACAAGCGAGAAAATGAGCCACTGCAGAAACGGACAAGAATGCCTTCTAGACTAAAAATGTCTTACAGAATGCATCAACTATAAAGCAATCGTGACACTTCCCGAATCTAACAATAAATATAGGACTTACGTAAAACGCATTTAAAACAAGTTATAACGTACACAAATCTTCGTTTAAACTAGAGAATAAAAAGTAAGCGACAACATTATGTGTACTCATTTGGGAATTGAAGAATAAAAATGTAGACCACAGATTAGAATGGGAAATCATCTAAAAAGTAAGAAATATTGACGAAAATATAGAGGAAAAAATTTAAATTTTGCGCCTACAAACAAGTTTAAACCGCCGGAAAGAAGTCTTCTCCCGTAGTGTGCACGAAAAGAAATAATTTCACTTGTAGAGAACAATAGTGCCGCCAGGCACGAAAAGTTAAAGTCGCGGACCAAGCATGTACTACTTCTAGGTAGGTCTTTTTTTTTTTAAATTTGCCATGCTCCTTAATTGTCGAGCACTGTCTTTAATTGTTTATATATATATATATATACATACACATACATGCATACATACATACATACATATATACATATAACGCAATCCTCAATGCGTGAAAAGCACACTACAAGGAATTAACTTTTCCACCATGCAATGGAACAATCCTGAAAAAAAACCACCTCATCGCTACTGTAACAGCATTAACGGCAATGCATTTCAACTGAACGGTCCTTAAAACAATATCATATACCACACTTGATGTCTTTGAAATATCACTCCGCCTTTAATGGAAGGGCTCTGAGCTTCTGAAATTTGGTTTTCCCCGTCAATTCAGGAAACTGTAACTATCTGCGTGTTTTCTCGAATGTGAGTGTTTAAATAGTCTCGGGAGAAGTCCGCAGCATCAACTGCTCTCCGCGATCATCCACAAGGCTTGACATGATGCAATAAATACAGAAGCTTCAAAGAAACTCGACACCAAGATGCAGTTTAGCATGAAAATAATCGATACATTAACACAGGTAGAAACAAACTAGGGTGAAAGAAAGTTGCTTTAGAGAGAGAGAAAGATTGGCAGTTTTGTTTAAAGATTCAAATCTCATTCTTATGTTTCTATATGTGTCTCTGTCTCTGTCTGTCTGTCTGTCTGTCTGTCTCTCTCTCTCTCTCTCTCTCTCTATATATATATATATATATATATATATATATATATATATATATATATATATATATATATATATATATATATATATATATATATATATATCTTTCTCTCTCTCTCCCACATTTTTTTTCCTTCTTTTCTTTCTCTCTCTTTGTATCTCATCCCTTTTGAATATTTTCTCTTCTATCTTTTGTGTCTTTTTTGTTTTTAACTCCCCTTTCTCTCTGTCTCTGTCTCTCTCTCTCTCTCTCTCTCTCTCTCTCTCTCTCTCTCTCTCTCTCTCTCTCTCTCTCTCTCTCTCTCTCTCTCTCTCTCTCTCTCTCTCTCTCTCTCTCTCTCTTGCAGTCTCTTTCTTTCTATGAATGTCCCTCTGACTGTGTGAGGGTGTGTGTTATCACTTTGAGAGATGACATCTCGAGTGAGGGTGTTGAATGTGTTCTGTTTGGTTCAGCCTGCTTCGATTGAGCACTGTCCACAAGATCAGCATTGTACAGTCATGTGACCAGGTCATTTGTTATCGCAGTCACGTTGCATCCAATTGAAGCAACAAAGAAGCAGAACAGGAAAGCTTGTCTGGGACTCAATTCATGAAGTTTAAACAGTTGAAAAGCGCACGTCCATATATCCCAAATTTTTAAAATGTCATGGCCGTGAAGTTTGATTTAGATAAAACTCTTCAGTAACGTTTTAAAAAAGAAGACATTTTCATTTCTTTGCTTCAGTTTTTGATCTCTATAGTTTAGTCTTTATCAAATAGATATTATACAGTTAATGGCGACAGGCAGCGATTGTAGCAGTAGCAGTAGAGAGGTATTAATAGTATTGGTAGTAATGGCAGTAGTGGTAGTACTAGGTAGTAGTGGTAATAGTAAGTGTAGTAGTAAGTAGTAGTAGTAGTAGTAGTAGTAGTAGTAGTAGTAGTAGTAGTAGTAGTAGTAGTAGTAGTAGTAGTAGTAGTAGTAGCATCAGCAGCAGCAGTAGTAGTAGCATCAGCAGCAGCAGCAGTAGTAGTAGTAGTAGTAGTAGTAGTAGTAGTAGTAGTAGTAGTAGTAGTAGTAGTAGTAGTAGTAGTAGTAGTAGTAGTAGTAGTAGTAGTAGTAGTACTGTTATTGATACAATAGAAGTAGTAGCAGTAACAGTGTTAGTGATTGTGCTGATGATGATGTGAGATGGTTGTAGCAGAAGTGATAGTTGTAGTAGCATTTGTAATAGTGGTAAAAGTTGTTGTTGTCTTAACTACTGGCAGTAGTTTTTGTTCGCGGGCAAAGTTATGCGAGAGATAAAACTGACTCTGTTGTTATAAATTCATTTAAGAGTACACAAGATAGTTTCCAAACATACCTCACGTTGTGAAAAAAATGTACTAAATGCTTATATCACGCCCTTTAAACCAAGACAAAAAGAAAACATCTGACGAATGAAAATTAATGTTAGAGATTTCATACCTTAAATAATGACTGGAGAGTATTGACTTACACAGAAAAAAATAGCAAGTGATAAATATAAATTTGCAGATCTCTTAAAAAAATACGTGACAGGTTTCAGTCTTAACATTTCTCCCCAGTTTGCCCATGGAGAATGATTCAACACAACAAGAAAAATCTTTTATTGAGGAATAGGAAGGGGTGGTGTTATCGCCAGATCGTGGGCAGTTCAGGTTGTCGTTCTCAACCATTGTGTTATCACACCAATACCACAGAAATGGTGAAAGAATTTTCTTAAGGTATTCACAAACACGAACCCTAGAAAACAATCAGTGTTTTCAGTGTCGTTCTTTAACAGATCTGAGTCTCAGCAGTTGATTTTATGCTCACATGAAATACGTCCAGAACTTCCTGTGACCGACTGTGGGAGAACCTTGTAAACCGGGATAAATAAACAATAAAGAGCAAATCTGGTACGAATAGAAGCAATCATTATATGTTCACAAAGCTTGTTTTAAAAATAAATCACATGGTTTTGTAGTAGAAACACTGCTTTGAGATCAGTAGGCCTAGGTTTTGAATCCTGGCTTTACAAAGTACCACAATGTGTCCCTGGGAAATGTCCGTGACTCAAATTACCTACTCCATCCAGTGGGAGTAGAAAAAAATAACCGCGGCAGCATACGACGTCGTAGCAGGAATGGTAGAAGTAGAGGTAATAGAAATTGTATAATAATAATGATAATAATAATAATAATAATAATAATAATAATAATAATAATAATAATAATAATAATAATAATAATAATAATAATAATAATAGTAGTAGTAGTAGTAGTAGTAGTAGTAGTAGTAGTAGTAGTAGTAGTAGTAGTAGTAGTAGTAGTAGTAGTAGTAGTAGTAGTAGTAGTAGTAGTAGTAGTAGTAGTAGTAGTAGCAGCAGCAGCAGCAGCAGCAGCAGCAGAAGTAGTGGTAGTAGTAGTTTTTTTTTTTTATTTGAGAATTGATTATTTGTTAGCAGGCTTGCCAAAACAACAATTGCAACGACTACAAAATGTTCAAAACAATGCTGCTAGATTAATTACCTTAAAGCTTAAGAGAGATCATGTTACGCCAATGTTGATAGAGCTGCACTGGTTGAACATAAATGATCGTATCTGCTACAAGATCTGTCTTTTTTGTTTTAAGTGCCTGAACAACATAGCACCAGAATACCTAACTGGCATGTTAAGAGTTTACACACCATCACGGTCATTACGATCTGCTAACGACCGAACAATTCTTGTCAAACCACATAAAAACTATGTTGCCTACGGCAAGCGATCATTTTCTTATGTAGCACCAACCATGTGGAATCGGCTCCCCAGATATATCAGAGAGTCTGATTCCATAGAGACCTTTAAAAGGCAGCTTAAACACCATTTATTCCCCACAACGTATTCCCGGCAGTAGATGATGTTTTACTTGTATCATATTCTTAAGCACATGTATGTTATGCATGTTATTTTTTATATAATATGTATGTTATTCTTTATGCTATGTACGTCATTCTGTATGTTATGTATGTATGTTTAGGCCGTCTAGCCTGCTTCTATCTTATTCTTTTTCTTGTAAAGCGCATAGAGCATTTTAATCATTTGGATATGCGCTATATATGCACTTTATTAGTAGTAGTAGTAGTAGTAGTAGTAGTAGTAGTAGTAGTAGTAGTAGTAGTAGTAGTAGTAGTAGTAGTAGTAGTAGTAGTAGTAGTAGTAGTAGTAGTAGTAGCAGCAGCAGCAGCAGCAGTAGCAGTAGTAGTAGTAGTAGTAGTAGTAGTAGTAGTAGCATCAGCAGCAGCAGCAGTAGTAGTAGTAGTAGTAGTAGTAGTAGTAGTAGTAGTAGTAGTAGTAGTAGTAGTAGTAGTAGTAGTAGTAGTAGTAGTAGTAGTAGTAGTAGTAGTAGTGGTAGTAGTAGTAAATTAATAGTGAAATTGCTGCTGCTGCTGATGATGATGATGATTTCATGATGTTGATGAGATAATTCTTTCTTGACCAAATTGAATGCCTCTTGCAGATATTAGAAATCGGGACTATACAATAGCGGGAGGCCATGATTAATATGTATACTCTTAAAATTCACATTAAAATCGACAATGATTAGTTAAAGAATAAGAGAAAAGAATAAATGAAATAAAAGGCGTACACAATTATGAAAGATAGTTCTATTGATCATCATTATCATCGTCATCATAATTTAATGACACTGAGAATTTTGTGCTTGTGACGAGGACAATAATCAAACGATGCAGACAGACAAGTATTGTGACGACCTACCTGTTGTGTCTCTCTCGATCTGTTTTTGTTGAAGTCCCCGAGGTGACCCGTGATTTGGCTGATCTAGATCTTCTGCCCTCGTGGAAGAGACATTAATGGTCGCCGAGAGGACAGCAGTTGGTCGGTCAATAATTTGTTGATCACCTCTCGCGCTCCTATCTATCTCAGCTTTTGAAATCAAATTTCCACAATTTCTAAATCTTCTCTCCCCCACACCCTTTGTTTTCTCCCCATCTAAGCCGCAACCACTTTTTTTTCGCTTACTTTTCCTACTCCAGCCAGATCAGACCAGCTAGATTTCAGAATCGTGTCTTATTTTTAAGCTTAGGGTTTTACAAACATTCGATTTTATTTGAATTTTTTTCCTGCTTTTTTTATATAAATCTAAGACAAGGCCTTTGATTGAGATATAGATTGTGTGTAATGAGGTCAGTCCGACTTGCGTGTCGTAGTGCACGACGTTGTTTAATTAACTCCATAAATCTTATTTTCTTCTTCTTTCAAGTCTTTATTTTAGCTAAGTATCAAAATACATGGATTCTTTTTAACTTTGTTTAAGCTGTTTTGTTAACATAATTTTCAACCTTATTGTTGTTGTTGTTTTTTTTTTTTTATTTAAAGTAATTCCGATGATTAGATTGGTTACAAAACAGTCAGCTTAACAGTTTTCCTATACAATTTTTTTTCGATTCCATTTGTATTACTTATGACCTTGCTTATCATTGTAATCCATTTTTCATGCAGGTAACAGGAAGTATAAATGGACAATTTCTGTTTCGTTTCATCGTTATCCTCATCAGCATCACCATCATCATAATCATCATTAGAATCATCAGCATCACCACCATCATTATTTTCATGAACACCTCATCATCATTATCTTTATCTTCATTACCACCACCACCATTGTCATTATCTTCGTTACCACTATCCCCACATAATCAGTTACCTTCATTATTTACATTATTTTATCAAGGGTACCTAAAAACAGTTTGACATACCACTTGATTGTTTATATTGATGAAAGTAATGATAATAATAATAATAATAATAATAATAATAATAATAATAATAGTAGTAGTAATAGTAGTAGTAGTAGTAGTAGTAGTAGTAGTAGTAGTAGTAGTAGTAGTAGTAGTAGTAGTAGTAGTAGTAGTAGTAGTAGTAGTAGTAGTAGTAGTAGTAGTAGTAGTAGTAGTAGTAGTATTAGTAGTAGTAGTAGTAGTAGTAGTAGTAGTAGTAGTAGTAGTAGTAGTAGTAGTAGTAGTAGTAGTAGTAGTAGTAGTAGTAGTAGTAGTAGTAGTAGTAGTAGTAGTAGTAATAATAATAATATTAATAATTATAGAGACTTGGATGCATTGTGAATCAATATGCCATGAACCTACCTGCAAAGTTGCAGTTGACTGTAGATCTCCCACTGGATTACTTGATACCATGGAGTTCCACACTGAGCTACCTTTCAAGGCGTTCTAACCCGCTGCTCATATCTTACAAGACGTGTCCATAATATCGCATCTTGTCCCCTGTGACTTTTGTTTTTGTCCGGTGTTTTGCTATTTGTGTTTATTTTGTCAAAATATTTTTTCCAACGAAAGCCTCCCAGTGCCTTTACTTGACTTTTCTTTACCTTCCATATGAAACAAAACCCAAAATATAAATCCGTTCGATTTTGTTTTCTCACATCTCCTCGACAAATCTTGACGACATATAATTTAGAAATAGAGATCTAATCAGAGACACAATCCAAGATATAACTTTGCACCCAGGTGATCGATTAGTTGACTGACTAAGAAGTCTTACAAACCCAGTCCACCATGAGTAGGGCAATCGTCTGTTTTAAGGGTGCTATCTTCAAATTAATCGCACCAAAAATAATCTCCCCAAATTTCTCTTCGTCAGGTTTGTTTCCACTTATATTTTTTTGTTTTTAATTCTATATCTAGGATTGACACTATACTAGAAAATATAATTTTACTATCTATAGTATAATCAGGTTACATAAAAACGGTTTGGATTTAGTTAACAAGGCACTCCTATCCGTATTGATTTTCCTAAGATGATTTGAAATTTTTATTGATAGAAATAAACAAATATTTTGTTCTAGTTTTTGCTACTGTCCTACAGCATTTTTTTAGAACTTAAATCTAGAGAAATATTTGCGTTTAGACCTATTTATTTAGTATTAACTTATTCATTAGTGTAATTTTCTTCAAAAACTGCAATTGACCATGATGGCTGGTGAAATGCTATTCCTGTCATCAATATTGTGAGG
>JAWDGP010002436.1:215000-330000 GCA_033675545.1 Elysia crispata | reverse complement strand
ACTGCCCTATATTATATATCCATTTGTAACAGAAGATACTGAATCATTGGTAATTTAATCAAAGGCAAATCATAGTACCATAGCTTTGTCCTAACCAAGGTAACCACAACAGAAATATTGCTTCAACTGACAAGGTTCCACACAAGTTTTAGGGACTGTTTTGGTTTATTCTCCACTTTTAATCATTAGTAGTTCTCAGAAATTGAACAAAATGATTACATGTAACCATTTAAAAGTGTTATAAATCCAGACCTTCATCACCATTTAAAACCTCAAGGTGATAGAAATAAAAAAGTCAAGACCCTTTAAGAACAGTGCCTTCAGAAATAACAAAGTCAAGGCCCCGAAATAATTAATATTATTAGTATTGCAGTAAAACTGTGAATTCTGAATTAGTGTCGTTTGTTTTGGTTCTGCTTCTATTTTTCAGTTTGACCTTAAATGGAATTTGTTACCAGTGAATTTGAGTTAGCGCCACACTTTTAAATTGAATGCTATTTAGAAAATTCATTTCAACCATTATTACTTTTTTTTATTCCTGCCCTCTACCAGAAAAAAGCTGCGAACTGATATCCAGGACCAATTTCCAAGTTTGTCTGATGAAGATGTAACGAAGTTAATTCCTGCTAAAGAGGAAATGATGTCAGTCAAAATTAACACACATGGTGATGATAATGTCATTTTATACTGTGCAGGAAAAGTTCCAGTTTTTTACCACATCTTCAAATCTCTCTTTCCTACTGGTGAGTACTGTGCAATGTAGATCATTCCACTTTTATAAATGTAAGTACTGGTCAAACCTGTAAAATCTTCATTGTTTTGTTGTAACTTAATTTACTGCTTTTTTGTATTAATGTTGTTTTTTTTTGCTTTTTTTATTGTAGCTATATATTAATTAAAAGAAGATTAAAAATAATACAAGTTTATAAAAATGGTAATGATAATTCATTTTTTGGTAAATATAAGTTTAGCTGAAGAAAAGGAAAGAGAAAATAAAGGCAAGGAGATAAACAACAGTGTAAATGATAATAAGTTAAGCTGAAGAGCCTTTCCCTAGCTGAAAATTACAAAATTTGAATAGTTCTCATTGAGGAGGCTGTATAAAAAGAGCATTGTACTTTTTCTCCCACAGTTTATACAATGTGGCAGCATCCTGACATTTTGCCATCATTTCGCACATGGCCACCAGTCTTTGAGAAGCTGCAAAAAGGGGCAGGTAATTTCAAATTTACTTTTTAAATCAACTTTTGGCTTCTAATATCTCCTAACCCAGACTCTGAGATTTGGAGCAAGCAATATCTCTAAGTCTAGTTCTGTGTTTCAAATTATGTAAAATGATTCATTATGTCATTTTCTTTTAAAACAAATTACATGCTTTGACATAATTGAGGGAAATGTTTTATTTTTCCAATTTTATTGCATAACTTTTCATTTCAGACCTGATGTTGCCTGGAGTGATTCCTGACAACCAGCCATCACCAAAAATGTTTGGGAATCTCCAAAAAGGGGATTTGGTCAGCGTCAAAATTGCTGGGAATAAGTGAGTGATTATTTTTAAGTAAATACCTTTTGATATTCTGCAATGCAGGCATCAATATGCAGTTATATAAAACTGGTTCCTTTTTTCTCTGAAAATTTTCAATGGTATTTTTTTTACACATATTGTGCTTTTGTTTTTAATTCAATAATTCTATGAATACTGTTGTTTAATTGGTTTCATAAACTTTTAAAGCTAAAGATTTTTTTTTTTTTTTTTTTTTTTACTCTTAGAGGTGGTTGTCCTTTAAAAACCCTGGTTTGCAATTTGCCAGTTTCAAAAGTAATCATAGGTTTACATTTTCGTGGTTTTAATCAAGGTTTTATGAAAATTTTACACTATCTAGGGGTAAATAGATGCAAAAAATTAGTTCAACTATGGCTAACTTTATTGTGGCATGTTGTTTTATTACGTCTATGTGAACTTTTGTTGACTCTTTTCTTGCAGAGCACCAGTAGCCCTAGGCAAAGCATTACTTAGCGGTGAGGATATGTATATGTCTGGTCTGCGAGGGAAAGGTGTTCAGGTTTTACATATTCTGGGAGACAGTCTTTGGTGAGAGAAGAAGAGATGGATTGTTGAATCATTCATTCTGTTATTCAAAACTTTGTAATGCTTTTTAAATAAAAATTGTGCATTCAAATTCATCTATTACCAGACAAAACTGATTTGGCAAGTATTATTTTCAATGAAAAATTCTGATGAGAAAGATGTTGGTGTTAGTATTTTGTCTTTGGCTAAAAAGCAACACTACAAGAAATGTTTTTAATTTCATGAAGAATAGCAGGATTTCAAGTCAGGCAATAAAGATTTGATCATTGAATATATATATATATACATAAAGCGATCGATCTTATACACCTGATCAACAGTTCTCTATGTCAGTGTGTATAAATATCATTGTCACAGATCAAGAAATTTATTTCAATGGCCGCCCATGTATTAAAAATGCTATATATGCAAGTATAGAAATGTAGAGGGTTATGTGAAATCCTACATTGATGTCAGAATATACATCAGATTTATCAGGGATATATGATATATAATATAATCAAAGTGCAGTATTGTATTTTTTTAAATATAGCATTTTTGTACAAAAAACACTGCTTATGCACCTTCAGTGGGCTTCAAATTTAGTTTTCAAGTTTTAGTTCTGTCTTACTTTAGCTCTCTTATTATACTTACCATAATACTATGATATCCTTAATGGAAGTGAAACAGATTTTCATTTGTCTTAATCATAGTTGTTGTGACCTTTGACTATCAGGGATCATGGAGACAGAAGTACCCCTCCCTCTATCCCAGAGGCTGTGCCCCAGGCTGATGAAGAAGACAATGTAGAAGACATAGAGTCTGCCTCTGATGCCACTGGAAATGAAGCCCTTGATTCAGACAGACATCTGGAACAACTGGAATCTTTAGATGTAAGCATCATTGACAATAGTTTCAAAGACATTTTCCTTTCTGTCTGAAAAACTCATCTTGGAAGGTGTGGTAGTCAGCTTTCAGATCTTGAGATTTGAGGTTCAAATAAATTTTGCCTAGACTGGATGTCTCCTTGAAACTTAACATAGATATAAAATAGGTTTTTAAATGATTACTCAAATAGAAGCACTAAAAATCTTCTAATAAGTCTCAAATTTTGCACTGCCTCTTAAAAACTAATGGCAAAGTGGCTGGTAATTACCACTTGGTTTATAAATGGAGAGATTAGGATGATTCAATCACACCACACTGTAGGACCACAGTTTGGGTCATACATGGTGAGGCAGAAACTTAGCCTTTTTGATTAACGAGAAAGATTAACAAGTTGAGTAGTTAGCTGGCCCACAATCCTCAAAGTGTGAACATCGCAGTTTTGGTACTTACTAGATGTAAATGAAGTTAGCGCATTGTTACACTACAACCAGTTCAAACAGTTGTGGATGAGGTGCTAATGGTGTGTTTCCACCATTGAGCTGTTTGTAATGGCTTGAGCAGTTGGCATTTGTAGCAGTTGAACTGTTGTCTCTAGTTAAATTTATGGTCTAGATATTTGATAACATGGCCTAGTTAAGTCCCTTGCAAAGTTTAGCTGTTGATCTGAATGAAAACATTACACTAGTGACCTTGGAAAGAGAGTACCTAATATTTTTTAAACGCAATGTCTCAATGGGATTGGCAATAGACGTCAGGCAAAATTTTTTTTTTTGTTTCATTATGTCTACAGATAATGTGCTGCAGTGAATCACTAAAAAAAAGGGGAAACTTTGAACATTTCTCTCAATTTCTTTGTTTCTTGTCATGGTACGCATTGCAATAGATTGCAGTATCCAATGATATTTTTATGAAGTGACTTAACTTGTTCTGATAGAGAGCGTCAAGCATTTTTTTTTTCCGCTACATTTAAGGTATGTCTGTTAAATTCTGAACAATAATATAAAGAGGAACCAGTCAGTTGCCTTGATTGCGCGCAATTAAAGCTTGAACTTGTTCCACTAAAATGTATATCTTAAACAACTAGTATATTATAAATAAAAAAAAAAAGTGATTGTCAATTTTGCTCTACTTTAGATGTCAATATGAAGGTCATTATGAACCAGTTTATACAGTCCACCCAGGGAAAGAACTGAGGACTGCTGTTATGCTGCAAAAGTCTAATAGCCTTACCAAGAGGTCCAGACCAGGGTTAAGATTATGGATGGGCCAGGAGTTTACTGGGGATCCCAATACATAGTTATTTCCTTACCTTCTAAGATTTAACTCTTCTAGTTTTATAGGGTTCTGCCGTTTTCTTAAAATACTAAAGTGAGCCTTTATCACAGTACTTAAGTAACTGTACCTGACACCAAATAAACCTTTACAACTTTATGCAGATAAATCATAAGGTGTGTTTAGTCCTTGTGTGGGGTTTTTAAAGTTAAATGTGATTCTTATGACAAATGGCTTAAAAGTATCAGATGGCCACTAGACTATATATCAAGCTAAGCTACACCCCCATCTCCAACATGCTAGGTAGGGCTATGTTCATGAGGGAAACTAAAAAGCAATTCTTTGGTTTCCTGACCTACACAAAGATGATTCTTTCATTTAAATTCAACATGACCAGTTGCAACAAAAAAAAAAATTCTGAATCTCTATTGTTCTTTCTTTTCAAATTTCTAGATCTCAGAACAGACAAATTGCCAGGAAGAAGCATCTATTGCTGCTGCTGCATCTACATCAGAGTGTACAAATGATGAAGATCCTGGGGAAGAGGAAGAGGAGGAGAAAGATCCTGTTGGTGAGAAGCTCTCAAAAGAAATCAGATCATAGCTTATATGGAAAAGTACTCAGATAGTATTTACTTCAACTGCAACTGTTGTAGGCATTAATTCTGTATACATGAGCTATAAATAAGAGAAAAAAAAGATTGAAATAAGTACAGTGCACACGTGATAAATCGACAAAAAAAAGGGACCAATAAAATTTGATCAAATTAAGAGAAAGTCAAATTAGGAGATAATAGTGAAATTTATAAATTTGAAAGGCCTTATGACTTTTTAGGTCTGCTTTTAGCTCTACAATAAGAAGACGTAAAGAGGACTCAGTGTATCTTCAGTTTTAATACTAATAAAACCCATCCCATAACTAGATCTAGAACCATTACATACCTCTCCACTCCTGTTCTCACACGACAGGTCAGACACAGTCCAGTCCCTCGCCTCATCTCCTCCCTAATCCCAAACACTGTGTGTGCAAGACCATGCAGTGCTAGCATTTGACGCGAGGCCCGAGGCTCCAGCCCCTTCTCCCTCTCTCATGCACACACACACACACACAAGGGTCGGGGTGCTTGTTTCTCTTAGGTCGTCCCTGAGCATCTAACACCCCTCCTTTTCTCCTCACACAAACACCTGTCTTGAGTTGCACTGGTCTACACACCAAAGATCTTGAGATCTAAAGCTTGAGACTGGGCTAAAAATTAAATGGCATTTTGGATGATTTTGATACTAAAATAAAGTGAAAATTCTGTCAAATTAAGAGAAATTAGTGTACCAAATTGTTGATTTACTAAAAAATGTATTAAAGGAGTTTATTCGGGACTTTTTTGTTACGTCAAATTAAGTGGAGGGCACTGGATTGGTTTCCAGTTATGATTTCTTTCTTGGCCCTAGTTTTTCATAGTTTTCTTAGCCCAGTAATTTATAGGCTGTTGTATCTTGCGGCTCTTATTTTTTAGATCAATTGAAGGAGCTGAAACATAGGCCTAATTGATTTTAATTATCATTAATAAGGGAGTAAAGGATTTGCAGTTGTTCTCAGCAATATTTGTCCAGACTTGAATTGTAATCACTTTCATTCTTTTTCTTTATTTTTAATTCTTTTCAGCTGAAATGGATGCACTTCTCAGTTTCTGCTTTGCTTGTGCTGTAAAATCAAGGATAAAGAAAGGAGATCTTCCATTACTGACCAGCCACTTTTTCAGGAACTTCATGCAACCATTCAGGCAAGTCATACATTGCTCTCTCTCTCTCTCTCTCTCTCTCTCTCTCTCTCTCTCTCTCTCTCTCTCTCTCTCTCTCTCTCTCTCTCTCTCTCTCTCTCTCTCTCTCTCTCTCTCTCTCTCTCTCTCTCTCTCTCTCTCTCTCTCTCTCTCTCTCTCTCTTTCTCTCTCTCTCTCTCTCTCTCTCTCTCTCTCTCTCTCTCTCTCTCTCTCTCTCTCTCTCTCTCTCTCCTCTCTCTCTCTCTCTCTCTCTCTCTCTCTCTCTCTCTCTCTCTCTCTCTCTCTCTCTCTCCCTCCCTCCCTCCCTCCTTTTTTTTTTTCTTCTTTTCATACTATCCCATTTATCATAAATTGTGTGATAAAATGACATGTCGGGCAGCTAGACTGTAGCGTTAAACATCCATTTCTAATGGAGGATTGAAAATGTTGCATATTCAATTGGAACACGAAAGAAAATTTTAAACAAGCTGATTGATTGCTTTTGGACCTGATCCAAGGCAAGAGAAGCTTTTTTTTTTTGTTCGTTATTTTGATTTATATTTTTTAAGCCTAGATTTTTATATCCTTTCAAATATGTAGTCTAAAATTGGTTTGTGAGTTTTCCAAAGATATTTTGCCTGTCTTTAAAGATATATTTTTCTTACTTTGTCTTTTTTTTTGCCTTTATAGTGGTGGCAAACAAATGGATTTAAAAAAGTCATCCTTTAAAAAAGTAAGTAGACCTACTATCTCTTTAAAGTTTTAATGGAAGATACAGCAACATATGTTTCTACTAACAATTTTCAATATTTATGTAAATTGAACAAAACCTTTGTGCCTTTTTATTCGCATGGCTATAGTTTCTATTGAAAGAGCAATAATTATGAATTGATAATTTAGTCGGCAAAAATCGGATGTTTTAGTATCTTGCTCTAAGGAAAAAAACATTTTTTTGAAAGACCTGTACTCACATTTTAATTTTCTGTCATGCAATCTTAGCTGTCCAAGTTTCTGCAAGCAAAAGTCAATGAAGGCTACATTACAATGAAGGAACAGAGCAAAGGGGTTGATGTTATAACTGAGGTTGACAAATCTCACTTGGGGTAAGCTCACATATTTTGTCTTATGTTGTTCATGATAGTAAGGAAAGAACCAAGAGCCTCAGGAAAAATTATGATTTTATGATTTTGTATTGAAACTTTTTAAAAAAATTCCTGTAGTACTTCACTGAGTCACTAGTCATAGAACTTCTGCCTTTCTTAAACACAATTTTGATATATTTGAGTGGTTGTGTACAAAAACATGGGTCACTATATTCAAAGCAGAAATGTGGCCACGTCCAGGTAAAGCCTATATAATGCTAGTCTCACATTCTATATTTGCTTCCTATGAAACTTCCAACAGTGGTTGAAGAATATGACAATGAAGACATGCTAATCCGAGTCCTTAATGAAATTAAATTAAGAATGAAAAGATGCTGTGCAAGTTTGTTTCAAGTTCTTGGCTAAATGTGACAAACAACTTAACCCAAATACAAACTTGGTGAATAATGATTAGTTATTTAAAAGTTTTAAAATGAAATCGATGAAAAATATATTCCTTGAAAGTCCATTCTGTTTTGTATAAATTTTGTGAGTCGAGTTATCTCGACTTCATTGATGCCTTGTGCTTTCCCTTAGAAATATCTCATCACTGGTAGTCCAGTTGATAACAATTTAGGCATCATTGATGACCTTGTGGGTCAACTCAGGGAATCATGGGGTCATAACCAAAGGGATATTGGCCTTGTTATATTGAGGGTTAAGGGGAATTTCAGGCATTGTCAAAATCATTTTAGTTTGAACATAATGTGGTTTTGTGGAGTTTTTTATGGGAAATCAATGCCATATTGGTTTAGCCATGAGCACTATGTAATGGTGATTTACTGTATTTATGATCATAGATGTTAGCCTGAAGGAGTGGCTGCATCATCAAGTTTCTCTTACAATATCAGAAGTCCTTAAGGGTTAATTTATAGCCAAGCAGATTTATTTTGGATGGTCTAGTTGTAATTTCTTTTTGTCAAAAAGTTGTTTAGCAACAATTCAGATAAGCAGTATAAGTCTGTATTTAGTTTGATTGCTTAAAAGATGATTGTATTATCATCAATTATTTTTTTCCTTGAAATGGTTTTCAAATATTCCAATGAGAGAAAAAAGATACAACATTTAGGAATTAATAATAAGAGACCTGAACTTAAAACATGACAAATAAGAGGAAGCTTTGAATATCCAAGAAAGTGAAATTACCTGAGCTTATCACTGAGTTCTGTTGCATGTTTGTATATGAACTGTCCCCAGGTTGAGAGATCTCCAGATTCCTGAAGTAACTGAAGAGAGTACTGGTGCAGATGCTGCAGTAGTAGGAGAAACCGATACATTTGTCCCTCTTACCTTCACAGATGTGTACTGTATCAATGGTGCTACGCAAGACTTCTTTAGAGAGCTGGGTTATTCGTAAGGGTTATTTTAATATTTATCGTTTTGATGGCATAGTCAAGAGTAACTAGAATATTGTTTTAACTCAGCCTACTCTGATAATCATCATATGCAAGGTAGGGTATCTCCTGCATTAGGGAGAAAATATTGGACCTTCGAGTTAGCTTAACTTTCTTACAATCTGAGATTTAAGATCTAAATGTTTCTTGTTTTTCAGACTACATTCATGTTGCAAAGAGTGTATAATTTGATTCTTGTACAGAATAACCAGTTCCAATACACAAGTTATTCAAATGTCTTGATGCAACTTTATTTAGTTACATAAGTTAGCAGTAATGTCTTTGCATTGTGGGTTAAAGTGACCCTCTAAGGGATATGTTTAGACGGTGCAGCTGAATCAACTGAATTATGAGTGCATGGCTGTTCTAGAATGTCTTACAAACCTAGCAGCTTGTAAAAGCATTTTTATGCTAACTAAATGATATTTGGATGAAATATGTAGCAGAATATAACATAACCCAAGTTATCAATAAATATTTTTTCCTTTCTTCCAAAAATGTGTTACTGAATAATGAATATCCACCTCATGTATTATTTAGCACCAAGCTAGAGCTCAAATAATTATACCGAGGGTCGAGTTATGAGAAAGTTCTCACCACTAACACCCAATAAATTCAAACTGTGAAATCCACTGTGATGAACCAACATAAATCTTAGAATTCCACAACCACATGTAATGGTAATAATGACAATAATAATAATAATAATAATAATAATAATAATAATAATAATAATAATAATAGTAGTAGTAGTAGTAGTAGTAGTAGTAGTAGTAGTAGTAGTAGTAGTAGTACGAGGGCAGGCTGATAATTAAGTTCCGTTTAATCATAACTTTTTAATTTTTCACAGCATATACATAAACAATACGTCAAACGAAAGCTTAATATCTCAGCTACATACTTAGCACTCTATTTTTCGATGTAGTCACCGTCGCGATCAACACACCGCCTCCAACGTTTCACTAGTTGGCTCACGCCGTCAGCGAAGAATTCAGACGGCTGTCCACGGCACCATCTGCGAACATCTGCGATAACTTCCTCATCATTGTCATAGTGATGACCCTTCAGGTACTTCTTGAGTTGGGGAAACAAATAATAGTCAGAGGGGGCAAGATCGGGGCTGTATGCAGGGTGAGGTAGGGTCGTAAGTTCCAGCTGCCTTAAGGCGTCCTGAGTTTGGCGACTGGTGTGCGGGCGCGCATTGTCGTGTTGCAGGATTGAGTCCTTATCACGCCGAATACGTCTGAGTTTGAGAGCTCGGAGTGTTGAAATATATCGCTCAGAGTTCACAGTTTGCCCTTGCTCCAGAAATTCCATGTGGACCACTCCCTCCATGTCCCAGAAAACGGTGAACAAGACCTTTCTTGCAGAGGCAACAACCTTGAACTTCCTTGGACTTGGAGAAGTTTTGTGCCTATACTCCATCGATTGGGCTTTACATTCTGGATCGTAGTGGTGGACCCAGGATTCGTCTCCAGTCACAATGCGTTGCAGAAATGCTTCTCCTTCTGCATTGTAACGCTCTAAGAGTTGAGTACACATGTCCTTTCTCTGCGCTTTCATCTCTACAGTGAGCTGTCTTGGGACCCAACGGGCAGAGACTTTTCGGTAACCCAGTACAGTTGTGGCGATATGGTGCACTCGTTCTTTCGAAATGCCTACTTCATCTGCAATTTCCTTTTGTTTGACCCTTCGATTAGCTCTAATCATGCAGTCAACTTTCTCTCGATGAGCCGTGTCCGATGCGGAAAGGGGCCTACCCGAACGCTTTCGATCACGCAGAATTGTCTCTCTGGGGTCTTCCCCTTTAAAAATTCTCACTCATTTGCGAACTGCACAGTCTGAAATGCACATTTCACCATAAACTGTCTTCATTCTTGCATGAATGTTTGCAGCAGAACATCCCTCAGCTGCCAAAAACTCGATAACAGAGCGCTGTTTGATGAGAAGGTCATTGGAAGTCGCCATTGTCTTATAAACATGGCTACCACATCATGTGTTGCGCGTCACTGCATTATGAGCACGAATGACGTCACACAAACTTGTTGTTATAGTTAAGTCTAGAAAAATGGTTCGGGAGTATATGTATGAAATTTTAGGTCGATGTGACGAAAATTGACCTAGTTATTAGCAAACGGAACTTAATTATCAGCCTGCCCTCGTAGTAGTAGTAGTAGTAGTAGTAGCAGCAGCAGTAGTAGCAGTAGCAGTAGCTGTAGCAGCAGCAGCAGCAGCAGCAGCAGCAGTAGCAGCAGTAGGAGCAGTAGGAGCAGTAGCAGTAGCAGTAGTAGTAGTAGTAGTAGTAGGAGGAGCAGGAGCAGGAGCAGGAGCAGGAGTAGGAGTAGTAAATATAATAATAATCATCATCATAATAGACACTTATATAGAGCAACAATATCAATCTTATTAGGTGTTCTGGGCACTTACATGATGATGATTGTAAAAATTTTCACAACAGATACATATTCATTATGCACAATAGCTGGTAAAATATTGGTTCAACGGCTTTTGGAAAATTTGATAGGCAGTAACTTTTAAGATATGCCATATTTTGTAAGTTTATTGAAAAAACACTGTCTTGTTTCTGTAATTATAAGGTTAATTAATTAGTCCTGAAAATTTTTAATGAACTATCTGATTTTGGGATAGAAGTTGATTGAAGAATGTGAAATGAGAAGAGGCCAGTATAGGTTTGATCCATGTCATGACCATAAATGCTTTATTTTCTTAACTCTTTTTCATCTATGTTCTTCATCTATGTGGAGCCTTCCTTAAGAAAAATTTACGTCTCCCTAAACTTCTAAGGCCTTCCACTAAATGAAGAGCTTTGAGATCAATTGTTGCTGCTGCTCAGAGCAAACAATCTTTTGTGAAAAATTTCAGAGGGTTTTTTTTACAGTTCCTGTCTTATTTCCTCTTAACTACTCTCAGTTTCTCATATTTCAGAAGAAATTGTTTTCTTTCCATTCTGCAGGAAAGGAGAGGCACTCTTGATATCAGAAGTGAGAGAATGTGTGACAGAATATATTAAGAGAAATAGTTTACAGCGTGAAGATAAAAAGTAAGTTGAAATCTTGTCATTGTATAATGTTGTAATTCTTGAGAAATGAAGTTGATGGTTAAATAGCGACATTTTTCAGTGAAACATTATGTTAAATAAAAATCTTCAGAGGCAAAAGTTAGGGCTGGGAAGCTGAATCTTGTATAGAAATTATATTTTTAAATTATTTTAAGATGCAATATTTCAATTCCAGCATTGAGTAGTGTGGATTTGAGAGTGGTTTGGTTTATGAAACTGTTCAGTGTTACACCTAAGTTGTGGAATGCAAATTGGTCAACAGATAACCCACCAGACCTGAGTTAGCACGAGTTGGTGAGCAGACTGCTCAGTTGCACTATTACATGTCATTTCATCTGTAAATTTTTAAAGAGAAGTTATATTTTCATCTCTTTTTTGCCACAAAGGGTTTTTGATTCCCAAAAAAAGTCAGTGTTGACCATGTAGAATAAGTTTTGTGACACATGTATGAGAAAAATCGATAGATCAATATTTATTACCTCATTTAGCTAGTACATTTTGTAAAATAGTTTTTTTCTTTTTTTGTGTGTGTGTTGTTTCAGAACTGTGACCTTAGACCCAATTTTGGCTCACATCATCTTGAAACCTGCTGAGGGAGACTTGGACAGAATGGCATGGGAACAAGTCATCAACAGGTGATACATTTTTCTTCATTTCATATTTCATGATTGATGTTGGAGCAAAAAGGAAAAAAAAATATTTTTCTGAAGATACATTGAAAAAAAAATCCTAGAAGTTTCTGTTATCCTATTTAGGCCTTTAGAAATAGGTGAAGACTGAATAAATATTTATTGTTCAAGATTGATACGTTATTTTGTCCCAAAGATGTCCTAGAATTTTGTAGTAAAAAAAAAACAGCAGTAAAAATAAACTGATATTTAGTTCTTGTCTATATTCACTGATTCAAATAGGCTGATTAAAAAAATATTTTTGAAGATCACATATTGATACTGGTTCATCTAAGTATCTGGAGGACATACATTATTGTGTTTACTGTTGAGAATGAAAAAAAATGGAATTTGTTTTTATAGTACTAAATCCATGAAAATATGGTATTTTCAGAATTTTATCAACCAATGTGTTTTTAACCAAGAGTATTAGAGAGGAGGGGTTTTCATTAAAGATATACTAATACAAGCTGTCTCTCTCTCTTAACACCATTTTTTTAGTGCAATTTATCTCTTGGGCTGTGGCGGTGTCTTTAAAGGTTCTTAAATCTGTCTTGTCTAACAAGGACTTTTTTAATATAAAAGTCTGTGGTCTTGTAGTGGTGAAGCTGTAATAAATAATCGAAGAGCTGTTTCACATAAATTTGATGAAAGACAGATTTTGTGCACATTTTTGTCTAGTTCAAGTCTTAGGTTTGCAATATGAAATGAAACATATTTTTTCAAATTTTCTGTAATGTCTTGCCATTTTTTTTTCATTACTATCTATTTGTCTAGGATGGTGGGTAAGATGCAAGCCAGTGTTGCTATCAGCTCTGGCAACGAACCTCCCACAGTGAAGAAAGGCAAGCTGGATCCTATTAAGATAATCACGGCCATGAGAGCCTCTAACAAGAAGGTAAGCTCTCTTAGGCTTTGTATGGCTGTTGAAAAAAAGTCATGCCATATGTCACACTCATTACTAGTATTATTCTACACCACACTCATTACTAATATTATTCTACACATGAATTCAATACTTGACTCTTATATACGAGGGCATATTGATAAGTTTTGCCTCCAAGTCCATAACTTTGGAAATAATGAAGACAAACAAATGATACTTACACCAAATGAAAGGTCATTTTATTTAGCACCAGATGACATTTCATTTTTCAACATAATCACCGTCCCGTTCGATACAGAGCCGCCACCGACGGACGACCTGTTGGATGCCGTCAGCGAAGAAGTCAGCAGTCTTGTCTCTGCAACAAGAAAGAACAGCATTCTTCACATCTTCGTCTGTCTCGTAACGGTTGCCCTTGAGGTAATCCTTGAGTTTTGGAAAAAGGAAGAAATCGCTCGGAGCAAGATCTGGGCTAAAAGGCGGGTGCGGTAATGTCCGGAGGCCTAAACGATCTAAAGCCGTGCGAGTTTCCAAACTTGTGTGAGGGCGAGCGTTGTCGTGATGGATGATGGTGCTTCTCACGATCTTTTGGGACAGTGAGGGTGTGGTTCACACAGAATTTTTGGAACAAGGCAACACCGTGAATTCTACGAAATATGTGAACACACTGGAGAAACTGAAAGCGAGGTTGCGACGGGTAAGGAGTGAGAAAGTTTCCATCATCCATCACGACAACGCTCGCCCTCACACAAGTTTGGAAACTCGCACGGCTTTAGATCGTTTAGGCCTCCGGACATTACCGCACCCGCCTTATAGCCCAGATCTTGCTCCGAGCGATTTCTTCCTTTATCCAAAACTCAAGGATTACCTCAAGGGCAACCGTTACGAGACAGACGAAGATGTGAAGAATGCTGTTCTTTCTTGTTGCAGAGACAAGACTGCTGACTTCTTCGCTGACGGCATCCAACAGGTCGTCCGTCGGTGGCGGCTCTGTATCGAACGGGACGGTGATTATGTTGAAAAATGAAATGTCATCTGGTGCTAAATAAAATGACCTTTCATTTGGTGTAAGTATCATTTGTTTGTCTTCATTATTTCCAAAGTTATGGACTTGGAGGCAAAACTTATCAATATGCCCTCTTAGAATGCCTATATTTTGCTCTTGGTCAGGTTCAAGTTAAGCAAAATCGCTGAAGGATTTTTAATTTTTTTCTTTTTGGACGAATCATTATTCAGGACTTTAGAATGCTTGGAATTAGTGATTGTTGAAATAAGAGAGTGATTACTGTGGTTGTCTCAAGACATAAATGACACATACTGGTCATTCAAGTCGAAGTGAGATGAGGTGTCCAAATACGTCAAAAAGGAAGTTAATCATGTACAGTGTTCAAAGATATTCTTGCCTACATTTTTTTTAGAAACTTTTTTATTTTTATAACGCAAAAAAAAATTCTTAAGAGAAAGAGTGCCTGCAATCGTCAAATCTTTTGATTGGTTTTAGTTCAATAATCTCACCCCTGAACAAAAATGGATGCTATGCTTATATTTATTGTCTTTATGTAGAAAGGTGTTGCAAGCTTGTATTATTAAATATTATTTACTCTATATCCTTTCCAGGTGACTCTGGTGGAGAACCTCGAAGATTTTGGTATTGATGTGCGTGTGTTTGCTCGTTTGGTGCAGAAGGCAGTTGCATGCAGTTGCTCGGTGTCCCAGTCTGAGCAGAAGAATAAGGGTCAGAGTGTGACCATTCAGGGCAACCAAGTTGCCTTTGTAGGAAAAGTTTTGTTGGGTAGGTTTTGTCCTCTCTGTAAAGTGCTTGCATGGGCATGTGTGTGTGTGTGTGTGTCTCTTGGCCTCTGTGGGAAAAAAATCTTGGCCTGAATTTGGCAGGTTTTGTTTTCCTTGTAAAGTGCTTCCATGGATATGTTTGTGTGTGTCTCTTGGCCTCTGTGGGAAAAAAAATCTTGGCCTAAATTTGGTAGGTTTAGTTTTCCTTGTAAAGTGCTTCCATGGATATGTGTGTGTGTGTGTGTCTCTTGGCCTCTGTGGGAAAAAAATCTTGGCCTAAATTTGGTAGGTTTTATCTTCCTTGTGAAGTGATTCTTTGGGTATGTGTGTGGGTCTCTTGTCCTCTGTGGGAAAAAAATCTTGGCCTAAATTTGGTAGGTTTAGTTTTCCTTGTAAAGTGCTTCCATGGATATGTGTGTGTGTGTCTCTTGGCCTCTGTGGGAAAAAAATCTTGGCCTAAATTTGGTAGGTTTTATTTTCCTTGTAAAGTGCTTCCATGGATATGTGTGTGTGTGTGTGTGTCTCTTGGCCTAAATTTGGCAGGTTTTGTCTTCCTTGTCAAGTGATTCTTTGGGTATGTGTGTGTGTGTCCCTGGCCTCTTTGGGAAACATCTTGGTACAAATTTGGTAGGTTTTGTCTTCCTTGTAAAGTGCTTCCATGGGTATGTGTGTGTGTCTCTTGTCCTCTATGGAAAAAAATCTTGGTACAAATTTGGTAGGTTTTGTCATCATTGTAAAGTATTTCCATGGGTATGTGTGTGTGTCTTTTAATCTCTGTGGGTGAAAAAATTTTGGTCAATATATGGTATCATTGTAAAGTGCTTTCATGGGTATGTGTGTGTGTCTCTTGGCCTCTGTTGGAAAAAAAATCTTGGTAGGTTTTGTCGTTCTATAATTTTAGTCTGTGTTTGGATATTTGAATGGTAGTCTGATTGCCTTAACAGAGGAAATCTTTTATAATCAGTTTGTGTATGTGTGTTTCCTCATAACTAGAGAGAGATTTGACGAAATTTTTTTTAACAGCCACAAGCATAGTAAATTTTTTTAATGAGAGTTTAGTCCAATGGCATATAAAATGATTTACAATCATTTTTGTTGTATATGTTTATCATTAAGAACTATAAAATAATGACATAAGCGTATGATTTAAGTTTTATTTTTTTAAATCTGCACTGCACAATTTTTAAGTCATTTAATTTTCATCTTTTTATCATATAATTTGTTCATTTGTTTTCCATAATCACCATTTTTTAAATCTAATTATATTGTTTTTCAAATGAATGTAATGAAAAATATTTTGTATGATTATTGTAACAGATATCACAGATTTCAGAGAGTTAGTGTGATGTCTGACAGTTTGACAGTTTGTTAGTATGTAATGTCTCATGCTGATTTTTTCTCTCTTAAATTTTCTGACAATGGGTGAATTGAAGGTATGATTATTTTCAATTTTCGATTTCTCTTTTTTTATCAACTTCCAGAGAAATACAAAATTCCTAGGCGTTATGTGACAGGCCTGGAAAGTGCGGCAAAGCAGAAGAAGAGATGATGATAGTTCTGTAGCTGACTTTAGGTCATTTTATTTTCCTATGACTATATACAAATTATGCAAGTATCTTATGGTTTATTTTCACAAACTCAGACTCTTTTACTTTTCTCTTTTCTTTTTTCTTTTCATTGATAATTGAACATAAACAGTTATGGTAATATTTATAACATATAAAGTCTTTACAATTTTTTTAAAAAAAAAGACATGGTTATTTCTATTATAGAATTGCTTCTCTCTTGGCTGGTTTTTTTTTTTTTCCTTTTCTTTTCTTTTTTTAATTTGGTATAATGAAGATTACAGAGAGGCAGTTAAAATTATTTGTTTTCATTTTTCTTGTGGAATAAACATAGCATTATAAAATGTTAGATTCAAGTACAGGCTAGCCTTGTGCTGCCAAGCTATCCTGATTGTGCTCTGATGGCTTAGATAACTCAACAATTAAAGGGCATCCATGGTGAGTTGGGCATGAGTTGAAATTTCAACAAATTGAGTGTTTGGTATCACAGAAAATTTTCTTCAAAAAACGGGAAATAAATTTGTAACATTAGCAATGTTATGTCTAAATATATAATTTTAAATAAATTTGAATACAATATCAAATAACAAATTCCTATCTTTAATTGGATGTAACTCAAAATAATTAAAGCCACTTTTGTGAGAATTGCCCTGGATGCCTTACAAATTATAAATCTTTATGTGCTTTGTAAGTGACTTGTATCTTATGAGTCTTTTACATCAAAACTTTGTAGATTAGGTGCTTACAGAGCTAAGCAAATTTTAGGCAGCAACAGAAGGAGCTTATAAGTGACTCAGATTTATTTGACAGGGGTCACTCTCAAAACATTTTAGAGTGAGCTGCAGAGAGATGTGGCTTATTCTACAGATTATCTAAGGCATCCTTGTATGAAAAATTTCTGTGGTATTTTCAGGCAAGGCTAATTACACCTAACATAAAGTTTGTCAGCTGCAAGGTGTTCTAAGAATTTTTGCAAGGCTCTCTCAAGCAGAGCAAGATAATAAACAACAATGAAAGTCTTTGGAAATTATTCTTACATAGACCAGCAGCAAATGTAAGGAAATTGAATCACAAAAGTGAGAAAATTTGCCAGGTTGTAACGGATGCAGCTCATCTTGAGACTTTTCAGGCTCCTAACTATCAATAAAACCAGTTTGAGACAGCTGGTATAGTATAATCAGAACAAAATCAATTCAATGTCAGATAAAAGTTCTATAAACTGAAGCTACTCAGAAATCACCATTGAAAGGAAGGAAGTTTCTCAGATAAATACATTTTATTTTATTATTTTGCTTGTTTTATGTCTAGTGCAATTTTGCTTTGTTTTGTGCCTGCAGTCAGAGAGTTGAGTCAGGTGTCAGCTATTTGCCTGTTCCTGAAAGGAACTGATGAGTCAGTTAGGGAATGACTCACAGCATGAAATCTCTTCTTTTTTTTTTTTTAATTCTCTCAAATTTTGATGCATCTGTAGTTGACTTTTGGAATCATACTCTCATTATATAGAGTTGGCAATGTTCTTTCTTGGAGTTTTTAGGTACTGATTGCTTATGTGTAAGCATACTGTTGATCTAGGACAACATCTAGTTCTGCTAAACACTAATGGAAAAGAAACTCTATCAATAAGTCTTTTGAGAAGAATCCTTCATTTCAATTTGTTTATATCTTTATCTGAATTAGCAATTCCTTGGCCTTTAACTTAAACAGGGTTAATAGTGTTTCAAACTGATAATGTGTGATATATTGTTTGAGTTGTAGCCATTTAAAGTGTTTTTTCTGTTGAGAGGAACTTCAGCAACAAAAATGGTTTCATTGTTTTCTTTTTGGGTTTATGGTTTACCCTCATGTCATTTTGAAAAGCTTCATCTCAAGTCTTGGGAAAATCTATGGCTCTGCACATTGTAATAGCTGAACCTCTGTGGTCTGTCATATCAAAGAGGTACAAGCACTACATTAGATTTCACTTCTCTGTTCTAGATTGTCCTCCCTAACACAAATTTAGTTTTAAATTTTTTTAACATGCACACAATCTCCCAAATTTTTTAATAGAACTTAGCCCTTTTACCACTGGGAGGTTTGATATTGTCTTTGAAAAAAAGCTTTAAAAAGCTTTATAACATAGTGAACACTGGACTTTATACAAGTTCTGTCATATAAACGTCACATTTATGAGATCCTCAGGCAATCCTTAAAGCTTCAACTTATTTCAATAGGAACATGAGCCTATCTTTGACCTTTTTTATGGTCCTTATTTGTAAGTAATATTTATCCTCAATATATGATATTGCCCATGAATGAAAATGATAAGGTGGGTTTAAGGGAAGGAGTTGGACAATTTTTTTTGGGTTGTCTATTTCTATGTAGTTGATGCGGACAGTCAACTGGGTTTATGAGCCTGTTGTTTTGCTAGGAAACTCGGACATTGATGTCCAAATATGGCTGTATTGCCTTCATTTTGTGAATATCACACTAAAAAGTTGCATTTTTGTATGAAGAAATGAGAAATTCGTTACACTGAAATTTATGTGGCATTTTATGACAGCTTTGTTTTACTTCTCAATAAAACATCTTATAACATCATCTTTGTAATTCTTGTGGAGTTTTGTTTCTAGAATTTTTGTTTTCTATTCCTCTTATGTTTTCTGCCAATCTCCGGGATCAAAAGCCTTGAAGAACTCTGCTGATAAATATATCTAGAAATTGTTTATTTTTTTTCCTTTAGAGTCAGTTTGTTTGGCACTGCGTTGATTATTTATAGATTTAATTTCATTATATCATGTTTAGAATTTGAGTTAACTCTTTAATAAAGCTTTCTCAGAAAGATTATATGAATCGCTTCCCTTATGGCTGTTTCTGTAAAAACAAGAACTTTTGAAAATCCATGACTTTGGCAATTCACTGTACTGGAAAAAAGCTTAGAATATACTTGTCAAATGCTTATTGTAAAGCTATATGATTACAAGATAAGATCCCCTAGGGGTGCAAGGCCTTGCAGATATGCAAAGTAGCCCATTTATAAATTTCATCTACCTCTTCAACGAGGACGATGATGGTGATTTCGAGGGATTTACCCCCCTGGAGACCAGCTTGGCCGAGGACAACCTAGCTAACAGTACATCTGCTTTTGACACCCGCCAACTTGTCATCAGTGAGGAAAGTGAAGAAAGCGACGCGTCATTCGAGTCCGATGACTACGAGGACTGCAATAGTCCAGGACATTAACCTCAGACGCCTTAGTACTGACTTTGACATCCCCACTTATTGCAGTATCATAGTCATTCATTGTTTACATGTGTTGTCTGTTGTTATCATCAGATCTATCGCTTAATAAATGTTTTGAGCTTGAGTTTAATAAGAATCTTTTGTTCTCGAAAGTGGTGTTTTTTAAGTGTTGCTTGGATGGGAGGGGGGGGCGTTTATTAGAGATGGCACTACTAATGGAGGGAATACAGTATATGTACTCGTATATGCTTATGAGTATTTAAAAAGATTATGAATCGATTTGTATTTTTTCAAGAAAGTAAGTCAATTTTTACCTTGCAATCGCTTACAAAATTTTATGAAATGGTGGATAGCTTTGATATTTTTTTTTGACACAGTTGTTTTATAACTTAATTTTTTGTATTGAACATAACTTAACTTAAATATGTCTTTAGGTTCATAAATTGGGAAAAAGGGGGGGGGGGGAGGGGGGAGAGAATCAATGAAACAGCCCAGTGTTATCAGTTCTCTCTTAAAATGATTTTGTATGTAAAGGCATTTTCTTAATGACTAAAAGGAAATGCTATAATGAATGGAAAGATTCACTTATCATCATTGAATGAAGAAAAAAAAGACATTTTAGTTTTTAGTAGTACATAGTTTTGAGAAAAAGCTCACCCCAAACAAAATACCACTGAAAGAACTTAAGCTCTAAATCTATACCTGCAAAAATTTGCAAACAGTCTTGAGTTGAAGATCATAACTGTACCCCATGAAAGCTGGTTCTGTTCTTGGTTCACTGGAACCAATATGACCATGGGACGAATGGTTCTGTGGAGTTTTTTCCCCCATAGAAATATTTTATAACGCTTACATCAACACAATTCATGTCATTAACAGCTGTATCATTCTTTCAAAAAGTTCTGTTGCCATAGACATCTATCTTTAGCGTTAAAAGGAATCAGTTTCAACGCGTTTTTCAAGAAAGCGGACATGATTGTCTCTAAGGGTATGTACCTGCAAGGTATTTTAGATTGTCATCAGAAAAAGTATGTTCAATGTTTCACAGATACGCTACGCATTTTTTTGGTCAACGCTCCTTTTAGTTTTACTGTTTCGGTCTTAGAATGTCAAATAACTTCCAGAAGTAAGCAGAAAAGTACCATGTTTAGAAATTTTACATGCTGAAACAACACCTATTCAGCAACACTGCTGATATCTTGCAAAATTTTGATGCTGGTGCCAGATTGCCATATCGTGATCTTTTTCTTTGTTTTTTGTTTTTTGTTTTTTTTTTTTGTTGTTTTTTTTTTTGGGGGGGGTGTTGTTGTTGTTTTTTGTGGGGTTTTTTTGGTCATTGTTTGTTTTATTTTGTTTTCTTTTATTTTTCATTAAATATTCGACTGACCTATAATTGGTCTTGCTCATTTGATTATAAAATGCTTTGAGCACGCATTATAATAATAATGATAAAAAGAAGAAGAAGAAAACTATTATTATTGTTGTTTTTGAGAAACGGCTTGAGCTGAAAAAGGTTGAGCCGAGTGTATTGGTATTTTCTGTTTATAAAGACTTCAATGTCATGTGGATGGTTCACACTCCTTAGATCGACTCCCTTCCATAGTTAAATCAAGTCTGAATTAAATTGTAGCTTAATTCCGTTCTTGAAAAAAAGCTTGCGCGCTGTTAACAACTCCGTCAGTTATGTATTTCAGTGCGTGCTCGTTATCTGTTCTTAATCTCTTTTCTATAGTTGCCAATGCCTAAGTTGGTCACAGTATAAGAGGGAGGGAGAGAGAGAGAGAGAGAGAGGAGTGAAATAATGTAATTGGCCTTGCTTTTTTCTGTAAGCTCTGTAGTGAGTTTGAGCTCTGTGAGATAATGCTAAAATGAATCGACCTCAAAGTTCGCATCATTTTACAATAATCTGATAGATGACATAGGGCGACAGTCATTTGTTTTGCTCTGATCGAGTGATGATTGATTCAGAAAGAAAATACAGCTGGCCATGATGAGGGCATGGCTTAATTTCATGATGATTATATAAGAAACGTACATTTAAGGCGAACAAAAGAATTAGTTTCAACTCGAACTGTCTGCAACTGAAACTCGCTCTTTATTTCAAAATGCATTCAAATATCATTTTCATTTTATTTTTTTCTAGAGTTTGATTCTGCAGTCAATAATATAAATAAATAAATAACAAAATGCATAAAGTAACATTAGTTTATTTACACCGACTGGTAGCAACAATAATACAAAGCATATCATTCTGTACATAGTGACGATGATGAGAAAGATGGCGATATCGATAAAACAACACTGTAAAACTTAAAGTAAAACATCATTCATTCAATGCCAACAGAGCCGACAATTTTTTTTTTTTACAACATTCAATACTGGCGTGTAAGGTATATGAAATGTGTTTGTACCACTCCAGGCACCGGTGGTACTGGTAGTGGCACTGGTCGGTGGTGGAGAGTGCGGCTTGTCGGGGTCGTTGAGGAACTGAGGCGGTCGCTTCGAAAATATAACCAGGAATCTACAGGACCACGCATTCTTATTGAGATCGTACTTTTATAGTTTCAATTAATATAAAAAGGCACGTATGAAGAACTTTGATTTTTTAAACGCGTGTTCTAATTCAATGGAAATCTAAGTTGAGGAATAAATGAAGGATTAGACTTTCTCTAATTTTTCAGTTCTGTTGTTAATTAAAGATTAAAAAGTATAACAATCGAAGAATATTATAGTGGATGCAACCTGACTGAAGTCATAAGAACTAGCACTACAAAAAAAAAATCCAAGCTATAACTACTTTAATACGAGGCGCTCATAGCGTTGTTAAACTGAGCTTTAGCCTACTGCGTGCTAGTTCTGGAGGAGGGGACTAGCTGGTCAGCGGTGCTGGTAGCTGCTTCCTACTTGGTAGCCATTGTCCAGATCCTGATCCTCATCGTCATACTTGAGTGTACAGCAGCCGTAGTAAACGCCACGGCACGTTGAGTGCCAGTCGAAGTCGTACGACGCGTCAGAGCAGAGCTGTGGAGGGTGGAAAACACAGTTAGGTCGTGCTGAAGTGGCTTCAAACTGAGGGTTCGTTAGAGATTTCATGAACAGTAAACAAATATTTCCTCTCCTTACCTTCTTTAACCAGTTTTGTAACTATGCAAGTATTGATATTAAGCTCTAACAGGTTTCTTAATCTTTGCTAGAGTCGCACAAGAGGCAACATAGCAAAGGAAAAAATACAAAAAAAAAAAAAAAAAAGAAAAATAAATAATGTGAGAGGAAAGAGAAAAATGTTCAAACCATCTAAGTTAGAACATAACCAGGAAAGCTGACTTTTATAATCATTGATAGAACCTCACTGTTCCAATGATCAGGTTTTTTTTAGTTTTCAGATAATTGATAGATTTGGACACCCAGAGCAGAAAACTAAAATGTTTGGGGTTTGTGGGAAGCTCACTGACCGCGAGGCCCCGCCCAGCGAGCTGTGTGAGTCTGGAGAAGCCCCGCACCTGGTCTATGTAGATGGTCTGGGTGTTCTTGTTCAGGTGGATGTCATCCTGGGAACGACAAACATCTGCTGTCAGCATTCATGAACAGGAAACTAATACATGCACTTATATCAATTACTATCAATGTCTCTGGAATTATTTCTCAAAACAGTGCTTTCAACCAGCAATAAAAGCAACAAAGTGACCAGTTACAAGGAAATATTTTGTGAGTGGTGAGGCAAAGAATGAGACAAATATATATATTTTTGATCATGAAAAGAGAAGAGACAAAAGGAGTAAATAAATAAAACTAAAAATTGGGAGGGGGGGGGGAGAGAGAGAGAGTTCAGAATCAGAGATACGGGAAGCGAAAGAAATGTGGTACGATTACAGTGATTGATTGATTGATTGACTGGTTGATTCGTTGCTTGGTTGGTTGGTTGGTTGTTATAGCCCATCCATTTGGAGCGTTTTTAATACTATGAAAGCATCGTTCAGCGAGTTTGGATCTAGTTAATGCTGAGGGCCCAAACCCACGACATAATAAGATGAAGTGTACATAAAGAGTAGAATGGAACTTCCTCAATATCTTCCTATGAAATACTGTAATCTATATAGATAGATAGAATGATACAACGATCTACCGAAAGAATATTTAAATCTAGAGTTAACGTAGATAGACATTTTGTAGAAAAGAGTCAACCATTAAACATCAGATTCAGTGAAATATCCGATAACCTTATGGAAAGCAGACCAAAAGATCGATTTAGATGAAGTGTCCCAAACCTGCAGTATGCCATAGTTTTCTCTGTCATCATCATCGTCGTCATCGTTGAAGTAGTAACCATTACCAAAACCGATACCGCCGAGGCCTCCGTAACCGCTGAGGCTGGTGAAACCTCCGAATCCGAGTCCACCGCCGAATCCGGTACCGAATCCGTTGTTAAATCCGTTGTTGTGATCGAAACCATTGTCGTCGTCATCATCGTCATCGAAATCATCCCTGCCTCTGTAACAGTGGTGCGGCATATTGAATTACAGTGAAGCATCTTTGTTTATATCAAGTTATCTTTCCCTACCTAATCACAAGCAGAGAAATATCAGGATTGTGCCTGTTTGCACAAAGATGCTTAACCAGAACCTCTAGTATCGGCTTTCAAATTCGAAACCAAACTTCTCACGCTCCATTAAAGAGCAAAATGGTTGAACCAAAGAATTAAAATATTTGTAGCATGCATGGCTAGCTAGGCTGTAAAGAGTTTAAGGCAAAATCAAAAAGAATACAGAAGCTTTCATTGCCTTTTTATAAACGCGGTACTGATTTGGGATTTTATATCATAAGTCTGCGTCATGCATACCGCAAAGTCTGGGATCCAAGTTTAAGACTGATATCCTAGAGAAAATATCATCACTGGTGAGTTTGTTTATACGGTTTCAGTTTTAAGAAGAATACAGTTGATCTGGATATAACAAATTTTCCTGTATCTCTGTGATATGATATTCCTAGGATTCAGTGCAGCTCAGTTAAATGGATCATGTTATAACTTTTCAAAATATTTATTGCCTCTGTTTAAATCTACTAAACTAACTAACTGAGTACACAACCTTGTGCTTTTTTCCCGAAATCTCTCCGAAAGCGAAGAATAATTATTCAAATCGCATAGAAATGAAAAGGTTTCTCTCTCTCTGTCTCTCTGTCTCTCTCTCCTCTCTCTCTCTGTCTCTCTGTCTCCTCTCTCTCTATCTCTCTGTCTCTCTCTCCCTTTCTCTCTCTCTCTCTCTCTCTCTCTCTCTCTCTCTCTCTCTCTCTCTCTCTCTCTCTCTCTCTCTCTCTCTCTCTCTCTCTCTCTCTCTCTCTCTCTCTCTCTCTCTCTTTTCTTTGAAGCGTAATGATGGGAAGGATTGAAGAGAAATAAGATGATAAGGGAGAGGGAGAGAGATAGAGAGAGATATACACAAAGAGAGAGAGTGAGAGATACACAAAGAGAAAGAGAGAGAGAGGGGGAGGGTAGATTGAAGGTATAAACTGCCGTTAACTTACGGGACGAGAATGGTTCCCAAAGAGTTGCCGTGGCAGCCCTCTTCTGTCCTGCCGATACGTGTGAGCACCAGGCTGGCTCTGGCCGAGTGGGAGGTCTTGATCTTGATCACTGCCCGCAGCGAGTATCTATTCTTCTTGGGGTAACCCTAGACATGCACAAAGTTGGTGTGGAGTGAGATATATCGTCGTGAGGAAATTCATTCTGAGTTTATATCTCAGATTCTCTGATATGTCTATGAAAAGATCACGTTCCCTGCCAACGGGTGCTTATGGACTCCGGTATTTTTACATAACAAAAAAAAAAAATGCGCAAAAATTAAGTTTGCACACAGAGTTATTCTGTGCCGAGGATATATTGGTTCTAGACCTGCGAACTGAACTATTTGATTACTTGCTGCCTGTGGTCCTTCACAAGCTGAAAAATATAATGGCGTTTTATTTGCACTATGAGCCATTCCTGTCACATCGGGTAGAGCTGAAAAGGTTCAGTGATGGCCAGGCTACATTCACCTTGAATATCATAATATCAGAATACAGCAATTAGGACGTGGATCAATAGGAACAATAGTGTGATGTCACTGTTGATTCTGTTAACTGAGAAAAAAGATACAAGATTTTAGCCCTTAAATCCGCCACAAATGTATATCAAGAAGTGAGATTATTTTACACACGGCATCACGCTAATGGGAAGATAAAGATAGGATAAAGCTTAAGAAGTGGGATTATTTTACACACGGCATCACCATAACGGAAAGATAAAGATAGGATAAAATTTAAGAAGTGAGATTATTTTACTCACGGCATCACCGTAACGAAAAGATAAAGATAAGATAAAGTTTAAGAAGTGAGATTATTTTACACACAATATGACCATAACGAGAAGATAAAGATAAGATAAAGTTTAAGAAGTGATATTATTTTACTCACGGCATCACCATAACGAGAAGATAAAGATAAGATAAAGTTCAGCCATTAGTGCATGAGTCTTTCATGTTTTCGGATAAGAGCAGATTGTTTTAATTCATAAAAGCTTGTTTACGTACAGTTGGGACAGTCGTGGTGCTGAGGGACCGTGAAAGTCAAATATTTATGTCCAGCAGCAAAGCCTGGTTAAGAGAAAGTTGACATCATAGCTTTTTTCATCTATTTACAGCAGTGATCACTATAAATCGATTTCTTTAAGTTTCGATTCCGTGAGCGAAACAGGTTATATTTGTAATCACTTGTAGAGCCCATCACTGGCCACATCAACCACTAAACATCACGAGAATTTCATGGCTGGATCAACGGTAAGGGAAACATAAGCAGTCTACAAACAATGGCATTATCCATTTTTTTTTTTTTTTTTTTTAACTATATAGCTCAAATGTTAATAGTTTTATACATGCATGTGTTTATGCTATTTGACCATTTAAAAAAAAAAGTTATTCCATTGTTCAAATAAGGTAATTTTTTAAAATTATTTCTAGGGTTGTAAAGCATTATTTTATATGGGGAATTGTTGATCAATCATAATTATTTACTTTAACTGACAGTAGGGGTTTGAGACAACATTTTTTTCCCTCTGAAAAAGCTTGTAGCGGGTATTGACCACTGCTTACATGTAAATTTATCTCTAAAAGTTCTGTCCTTTTTTTGTTGTTTTTTGGACCAATCTCTAGATATAAATCATAATGATAATTATTCCCTATTAAAATAAGGGGGGGGGGAGGGGTAGTATTTAAATGTATCTGAACTTAAAACAATCCAAAACTTACATAAGAATTTCCATAATAGCCTGGGGCATGGCCGTAGCCCCCATAGCCAGCACCATAACCTCCATAACCTCCAAACCCGTTGCCGTACACGCCGCCATAATGGTCAAGGTCGTAGTCCTCGTCCACCAGCTGCTTGAAGGTGGCAACCATCGCGTCCTTCACGTGACCCAGGCGATCCGTCTCGTTCCGGTAGCAGGTCAGGCGGAGCTGGCCTGGTAGACGTAGGATCAATACCGCCACAAAATAAGTCGCGCTCTTTGCAAACTGTGTTTCATTTAAATCGGGGATGGTGCTAATATGCGGAGTATAAGACTAAGTCGAAATTCGAAATTAACTCCAATTTTAAAATCTCGTATATTCTTTTTGTTTGAAGAAAAGTGATGCCAAGTTCGAATTATGTACATTTCATCGGATTCAGATAATTAAAAAAAAAAAACTACCATTTGGTTGCCTGTTGCTCAAAATGCGTCTTTTAAAAGTTTTCAGAGACAAGGTTTTGAGGACAAGCACTTTTTGGGAAGAAACAAAGATGACGCATCTGCCTATACACTTTTGTTTTCGCTCCAGATTAGTGAGAAACAAGAACGACAACTTACCATAATCATCGTCATTGTCAAAACCATTATCATCGTCGTCGTCGTGGAAGCCGCTGTACTGAGGCCCGAAGCCCCCGAGCCCCATGCCAAACCCCATGCCGAGGCCGGGCCGCATGCCTATGCCCATGCCAATAGGAAATTGCCCTTCAGAGAGCCTCAGGGTTAGGGCAAGGCATAGAGCCGCCATGAGCAGTGTCTGACATAAAGACGCCATCGTGACCTCTTTAGTCTGAGGAGAGGTCAAAGATCAGAGTCAAATATATGTTGTATAGGTGGACTGTCTTATTTATTTAGAAAAAATTGCTTCATTTTTATCTGCTTCTTTGTTTCCTGTAATTTAAAATTGCCTTTGCATCCTAACACAGGTTTTCATGTCATGTTAGGAAAAGGAAAAAACTTAGAAAAAGGGCCTAAAAGCATCGTGGCAATATGGCATATTTTGTAATGCACACTATTATTCACAACTGGTTTGTTATGTCAGTTTTGTTTTATTTCAAACTTCTAGAAAGAATCGAAACTAGAAGCCAGAATTCAACTTTTTGTATAACTGCTCTTTGAAAAGGTTAGACATCTTGGCTTCCTATTCCAAAGGTCGTTAGCTATCAGAACATCAAACAGCTGAGCTTGGTCAAGCTTGTCAAATAATTGAATCTTAGTAAAAAAAAATTGAGGTTGTGTTTATTTTAAATATTGTTTAAATTATCAATGAATTAATGTGATAATGATGCGGAGTAGGAAGAGGAGGTAAAGAATGGCAAGGAAGAGGACAATACAGCTAAAGAACAAGATTGAGTTCCTAAGTTGAATTTTTTGTGATTTAACTAAAATAACTATTGCAACGACCTCGAAAAAATATTGCAATCAACTGGAAAGAAGCATTTCACTTACAAATTACCCTTATTTATTATTGTTTTTACTGTTGCTGCTGTTATTTTTGTAGGATTCGAATTATGAAAGTGGACGTCAAGTGCTTGAAAATAGCCCAGTTGAATATTTACCACATCATTGGGCTGTTGTGAATTTAGGTGAAGAAACTTCTGTAATGAAATGTTGATTTTTTTAATCAATAAGGAATGGTTCAAAGTCTAAATTTTAATGATAAGTTATTGATATTAAGTTTGGAAACAGATTCTTATTGACTTGATCTAGATCTATATCATTAGACTTATCATCTTCTTTTGTGTTGTTGTGTGCGCACATTCACAACAAGTTCAAGGACTAAACAGGAGCAAGGCACAGGGCAACTGGAGAGAATAAATTTACCGATTGATCGATGTGTCAAAGTTTCTCGATGATGGTACGTGTCACAGACACAGTTGATCTACAACTAGCGTTTAATTTATAGACGTAATTATGTGCAGCCAGTTGTGCAATCAAGTGTTTGCTTGACATTTATTTCATTGAGAGTGCATAAGGGTGTATGTGTGCATGTTGAGAGGTATAGGGTTGCCATCCAAAACAGTCATGTTGTTATTCGAAGATGGTGAGCGTCATCTAACCTTGGGGCGAGTTGTGCCCCGTTAGTTCCGGTGTTTATAAGTGAGGCATGACGGGACGTGTAAAACTACTTCCCTAATCAGCTCAGATCTCTAATCCTCGGGACTAAAGCGCTTGCTGATGCAGACAGCTTGACAGGTCTGGTGATTGATGAGATCAATGATGAGGGTCGATTGAACTGCAGGAACTCTTACCAGGTCCCTCTCTCTCTCTCTCTCTCTCTCTCTCTCTCTCTCTCTCTCTCTCTCTCTCTCTCTCTCTCTCTCTCTCTCTCTCTCTCTCTCTCTCTCTCTCTCTCTCTATCTCTATCTCTCTCTCTCTATTTATCTCTCTATCTATCTATCTATCTATCTACCTGTCTATCTCTCACTCTCTCTCTCTCTCTCTCTCTCTCTCTCTCTCTCTCTCTATATATATATATATATATATATATATATATATATATATATCTATTTATCTCTCTTCCTCCCTCCCCCTCTCTCTCTTTCTCTTCCTAATTCTCTCTCTCACTCTCTTTCCCAATTTCTCTCTCTCACTCACTCTCACTGTCTCTCTCACACACACACACACACACATTCTCTATGTATCGATTAATCCATCTCTCTCTGTCTATCTACCTCTCTATCTCTCTCATCCTCGCACTCCCCTTCCCCTCACACATATTTTTCTCTCCCCCCCCCCCTCTTTCTCTCTCTCTCTCTCACTCTTTCTCTCTTCTCCCCCCCTCCCCCCCCCCCACCTCTCGCTTGGGCTCTAACCGTACTTTTCGCTTTGTTTTTCTATCCGCCCATCAATCTGTTTCTCATTCAACCTGTTCATAAAACTCTTTTTCTCTCCATCCATTTAAACTGAATTATACATCTAACTATCAATATCTAATTTCTGTCAATGTATCTGTTTCTCTACCTTATTCTTTTTCGCTTTGTTTTCCTTTTTTCTTTTTTCTTTTTTATTTGTCTGTCTCTTTAGCTTTTATCATGGTTATTTTCTTTATTTAAATCGTTTGAGATAAAATACATGATTTAATAAGAAAAAGAACAAAAATTAATTCAGGCGTTAATTTTTCATATAGGAGTTAATCAAATTTACACATTCACTAGATTAACGAAATTTAAGGTCATTGATTGGACAGTTATGAGTTTGTCTTCGGTCGACCCTGTACTGATAGGAGGGAGCATCGCTCGTCATCTTTTCAGACGACAGCGATTAATTCAAGTCTGCTGCTGACTGAGTCACGCGAGACCAGTTTTTCATTCTTATGCTTTTCCTTTATACAAGACACAAAATAGAGTCTTTGTGTGGACAAAGCATACATGTTTTGATTTTTAGCGATGTTATGAATCAAAACAGTTTGCAAGAATAACCTGCTTCTATACCTATATCTAGAAGTCGCGCTGGGCTGTACTTCAACAACACAAGGTCAGATTTTGTTTAAGGTATCATTACAGTAATCGAAATGGCAGAATGCTCAAAATGGAAACATAGATGTTCGAGATTCTGTTGAAAGGCAGATAGCAAGACATTTACCGAGGACCTTTTACGCCACTTGCAGCTATCCTCCTTCCATTTCAATCTTCAAAAATAGAGGTCAATACTGTGGGGATGGATTACGATTGGCGGGAATATAAAGTAAGTTCAAATTTTGAAGCGGCAAAATTAATGATTTATTTCATTTGCTTCGATTCATGAACTGGCCTTTTCCCTCAAATACCCCCCAATCACAAAAAAGTGGTAGAACGATTCCTTTGAAATGGTCACCATTACGCTTGAACAAGATAGCAGACTCGCATGAAAAACATGGTAAAACAAACAAACAATATGCTAAATCTACGACCAATCCTGATACAAAATTTTACATCGAGACAATGCTCAAGAATCACAAAAACCTAGGACCAACAGCATCCGTGTTTTAGAGTTATTCTTAGCAGTAAATCAAAACGAAACGATTATAATTACAATACAATTTTTAGCATATAAATTGGTCTTAACCTTCTGAATCGCTTTGTGTGCATGCCCCATATCTTGTATTTTTAGCAGTGTCTTTTTATAAAAAAAAACATAAAAATTTTACAGTTTTGAATATTGTGGGAAGTTAATCAGCTCAATCCCTATCTTTATACTTCGAAACTTTTATCGGCTGCAGTTCACTCTGCTCAGTAAGAACTATACAGCTTTGGTTTTGACAATCAACCAGATCATATTAGTACAAGTTCAGGTTTTAGAAAAGAATTCGAAGTAATTTTTTTCCTCTGGAGCAGCCAGCTTTGTCGTTTGAGTGTTGGTCAAAAGATAAAATTATGTAGATAGTTACAGGTTTAAACCAGATCTATGCCACTTATCGTTTTTATAATTGTAGAGTCTATATGCAAGGGAATGGCAAAACAACATTTCAGTTTACAAAAGGCGTTTGATTTGTTTATATAATGTTTTCCAATGTGTGTGTGGCACCGAAATGAAAGAAGGAGTTATGAAAAAGCAATCCGTCAAACGGTTGTCAACTTTGGTCCAACACGGAACTCTACTTACTGGATGCTCCTACAACCTATCTAAAGTCAAGAAATCAAACCAAAATCTGAATCGTTCCTCAGAATTAAAAAGTGTTATTACTTTCACTGCATTTGTAAAACATTTTGCAATTTCGACCAAAAGATTTTCTAACAGTTGTCACTATTCCTTTATAAAGAAGTATGATGATTATTTTATGCTTTCCCCTTTGGTTAGTTTTGCGTCGCCTGAATTTTCTGAAGAAAAAGGAGATAGTGGCTTTCTGGCAAGTTGTGTAAATTTTGGCTGATTGGATGGGATCAGATTCCACCACAACAAGACTTTGACGCTATTAGAGTTACGACTTTTCTCTGCCGGTCCAACGCTCTTCTGAATGAGCTATCGCGTGATTCATTTCTCTATTAGGTTTATTTGATATTGAAACAAAAAAAGATTTTCAATTTGTATTGTATTCTTTTTTATCTTTTGCTAAAATCTCGGCGCCTGTTTTCACCAAACGTAGTTCTAGAGTGGTCCGCAAACTTGCATGCAACCTGATATCTAGAATTGATAATTCTTTCGTGATGAGTTTGATTAAATGATTCCTAGATGCTGTTTGATGCATCACACTTTTTATTGCTACCGTATTACTAGTTCTAACGTTTTATGTTTGGTTATATGCAATGCATGGGTTTTGTCTTCAACTTTGTATTTTTAAAAAGTGGTACATACCATATGTAAAGGAAAGGTTGTTTTTTTGTGTGTGTGAAATAAACAATTGTTTGTACAAGATTGTTCGGAAAACTTAGGGGACGTTAAACTTCGTAAAGAGTAATTAATATTTATAAAAAAAATAGTTTGAAATGTAACAACATAGTAGCTCCTTTTTGATTATGTATTCAACCAGAATATCAGAAAATGATCATCGAAAACATGGCAATATGTTACGAAAATTGATTCTTCGCCCAACAGTCGCTAGATTAAATTAGAAGATACTGGACGTTGCTCCAAGATCGAGATGTCAAATCAGTACATTCTGTTTAAAATGTTTAATTAGAATTTTTGTTTCTCATAAAAGTTCTGTTATCATTTTGTCATAATAAATGGCTGTGTATTGTGAATTCATAGACGTTAAATGCCATAATTTCTTATCTGCTAGTCAATGTGAAAAAAAAATATCTTCGGAGTTAAATAAACTCTGATATTGAAATGCACAACGTTGGAAAGTTTTTTGTCCCTCCCTCAGCGGAGAGCTGCCTCAAGCATCCCGTATGGTGAATATAACACAGTTGCTTGCAGTCGTCCTGCACACTGGTGCTTTAAATAACGGCATGGTGGAAAAATCGTTCAATTTTTGTTTTCCTATTTAATAACTTTTGGGGATAAGAGAAATTAACAAACGAAGCTGTCAGATTTTCTTAGTAAAAACATTAGTTCCATCGTTAATATTATGGCCTAGATCTGAGGGCATACTGGATCAAGCCCATTTTTTTTTTCATAATATTAAGATGCCTGTAATTCTCTAGATTATCGTCATATTATCGTCTCTAGATAGTCAGTTGTTTGATCGCTTGGCTCGAAATCCCCAATTCATTGATAAAATCCTATTGTTTGACATATGGTGGAGGAATCGGACCACTTTCACCAAGCTCTGCCATTGGCTTATCGGGATTTTTATAATCGCTGTGACCGTAGAGGTTACAGTGACATTGCACTCGGTCTCAGGCCTTCAAAATATGAACTTCACTCCCGTGGTGCACGCATCAATTGTGATCCTAAAACTAGAGTCATCGTTTGCCTTTGTATTTTAATTACGGAGATGAAAATAATTATATTTAATAATTCGATTTCAAATACAGTTCGAAAATGTGTTAGAGCTAAACATAAAGAGTGAAGAAATATTGTTATCATGAGCCACAGTCTTGTCTAATCTACTTATTGAGACTCTACTGATCCATGGAAGGGTCACTGTGTCTCCCAGTACATTTAACATGATAACTGAAGCAGAACACGTAATAAAAAGATGTCAGTACACAATAATAAATTTACATTTTTTAAAATAATAATATTTTAAGTCACGTTCTAAAAAGATAAATAAGCTCAGTTCTGATTCTTCCATGGACAGTTTCATAAAATTTGGAATATGCCTCAACTATGTTTTGAATACAACAATGATTAAAACCACTCTTTGTCGTAAGTTATTGACATTAGAGCTCTTCTAATGCGGACCTACTGAGTTCATGGTTCCAAGTGGCAGTGGTTTACATTAAATAAATCATTAGCTGAGAACATTACACAAATTGAATTAACCAAAGTTGGCACTGAGAAGCTTACCTCCAGCTCTGAGCGGTGTGTGGCGATACTGCACTGATCCCTGGCCACTCAGGGTTTTATAAGGCCACCGGACCAGACGACGTAGATGTGAAAACTTGCTTGAGATGACAGATGGGTCACAATCTTGTGATGGATTGTTACCAGATTTCACATCCGATCAGAAATCACATTGTGTAGATGAGTGTTGCTGCAGCAAACGCGTCCAGAGGGTGTGGCGGGGAGGGGGTGACGGGAGTGGCTTCATGCAAAGGGAGCTTACTCTTAACATGTGTCCAGCAAAAGCGGGCACGAAACGATCGTGTTGTATTAAGTAATGGCTTCCTGAGAAGGTCTAATTGCAAACCCTTAAGCTCTAGGCTTAAAAAAAAAAAAAGAACTTTTTACCAGTGATTTGCCTCACCGGTGTGGGTTTTTATCACGTGTGGTTAGAGACGCGTCTAACTAAGTGCAGAATGGGAGTTTCTCGGTCTAGGCCAGATGTCCCACGCCATTGCTGCGCCGTAGCACAGCTAAATAAAAGTAAAAATTATCATCTTCTAAAGAGGTTGGTGGTTTTAAGGTTCATAGAAATTATATAGATGATCCTCTCCTTACCGACCACTCTGAAGGTCTGTTCAAATTGTTAACATGAACATTATGACATGTTACAACTGAGCTAACAATTACGGGAACTTCACAACTGTCAATGATTGCCCAGACCTCTTTGAAGTATGTTTAACACTTGTAGCAAAGATGAGCTTCCACTTTGTTGGTTCAGTGGTAATCTACATTAGTACAAACTAACAAGCGAAGGGAATGCTTCACTTTTGTTGTTACCTTAGCAATGATGAAAAATACAAAAGAAGGAATGGAAGTCCAACGCAAAAATTAATGTGTGTTAACATCATAAACAGTCTCAATCTTTAAAATGCATTGATGTAAAAGAGATCGATTTTGTGAACTTTTTTGTTTTTCTTGAAATCGATACTAGCAGATTCATGAAGCAAGCCATCCAATGCCAGTATCGGTATAATACAGAACTAGGTTAGTAAAATATAAAAGAAAGGTTTGCAATGAATCGATTCTTATCTTCCATTTATTCCGTATATCTTCACTATAAAGAAACGTCCATTTCGTCTCATATAATGAGCCGGAGCTCTGATTCTGGAGGAACCATGACATTTTGATTCGACAAGTCGTTATAATTTATTTTACAACTTAATGACTGAGATCCGAGGTAAATCGGTTATCGGGCGTTATTCTGTTTTCTTTAACCCAATCTCTGATATCAAGTAAAGGAATGTAGAGCTCATCATTCTGTGACACTCCGTGTATATTGGTTACATTCTCTACATTACATTCCTTGTATTTAATCACCGTGCAGTACCATTTTGTTAGCTTCATTTTCAAGTCATGTGACCGTGTGTTATATAATGGCGGAGCGATGAGGTCTGAAGTTCCGAGTTGGAACCCGGCCGTCAGTTACTACGTTTGGAGCCTGATAGCCTAAGCTTCATCTTACTTCTCCAACGGTATGCCGATGTATAAACAAGATCTTAGGTCCCCATGTGTACTGGGAAGGCTGTATCAAGCAATATTCAGCTTAAACACAACCTTTTCTTCTCTCATTCCCTAGATTTCATAAGGAAACAACTTTCACGGCTGCTGTAAGTAAAAAAATACAGACGGTTAGACCAAATAGTAGAGCAGTGTGGTATCGCTCTGATATGCTGATCGAATTCTTGTTTCGTGCCAAGTTGATCCACCGCTTTTGCTGTGTGCAAAAGTTATGGTCTTACAGATCTGGTAGCTTGTACTCTGCGAGTTGTTGTCTCATTTGAATTTGTTATTGTCTTCGTGTGGTAAATCCTTATGCTAATGTCATAAATGCCACATATCTATGTAGACATTTATGGCATTCGTTATCAGATCCTTAATGGACATTCAGAGGGAACTGATAGAGGCAGCATTTTTATTTTTTTTAAAGGGAAAAGAAAAAAAAAAGATATTCAAACTAGGTTGTTTTGAAATAAGACATTAGAGATCTTAAGTAGCGCAACAAACTTCCGGCTCAAAAGCTTAATGACCCATTTGTCATGGGCTGATTTTGAAGATGCCTGTGAAGGGAAACTTTCCTTTACCGATCTTGATATGACTATGATTACCAACATTAGTATGTGCGAGCTTTGAGGATGGTACATGTCAATAAAACATTATAAACAACACGCTCATCTTCAGCCAATTTCTTAAAGGACTTTTGATTTTTTGTCCATTATCAAAATAAACTATTGCTTTTGTCAAAAAGTTCAAATTCATTTAAAACTTCTATCTTGTTAACTACTTGAGATCCGCTTTTTCAGGAGCAATATTCGTTGGCTATCATTTGAGTTTCAAGTCGACTTGGAATCAGGGGAAAGAAACACTAAGAAACGACATCTTCGCCGCAAAATATCGTTCTCAGCAGCAAAGCGTGTGAACTCTTCCACTGTGACACATGTGAGTTCCACAAGGTAAACACTATTATTAGTAGATATGTCAGAATAGTATTGGGTTCATGAGGATTTTGTGACGAACCATAAGCATTACAGCTCGGTTGAAGAAAAAAATTACAAGAATAATTTAAAGGGGAGAGTAGGGAAAATTGTGATAAATTTATTTCGTTTCTGGGTCTTGAAGAAACTTTCAAAAGTGCTTCAACAAAATATTAATATCTATGTATTAGAAAGTCATCTAACATTGTGCGACGTTCTAGCATACATATATACATTTTGTACATGTTGACGACGATGATAACAATAAAAGTGATGATCATGATAAAAGGAGTGATGAAGGAGATAATAATGATAACGTATGAACAATAGAGACACAACAAATCAATGAGCTTTTATCAAATGTAACGATGAAATATCGGGACCATCTGGTTTTGACTTCGCTCGGGACGTCGGCAGTTGTTGAGTGGTTGTTGATGCTGATGCCGCTGCTGGCAATAAAAGGGGTGATGATGATGCCGAGGGCAGACCACATAGATCTGAGTCTACTGCGAGAGATTCTGTGAGTGCCTCGGATTGAAAACCATGAAGGCCTGTAGAAAAAAGGACATGTTCGTTTGTGCAGCGAGACATGATTTTTACGTCAAACACAGAGGACACACAGACTGATTTATGTACATTTAAAATACTTAAGGTAGTCTCACATTATGAGACATTTGCCTAATATCTCCAGACCGTTCGTTATAAAATAAGCTAAGATCCATAGAAACCACAATAATTAAAAATATTATCTATGAAAAAAATTCATGAAACCAGGCAAATAATTGGCTTACCCTATAATATTATTTTTGGAAAATTGTCGAGATCACGGCGTCCTAAAGGACAAGCATTAAAATCCTTTCCATGCTCGCGGTAACTTCATGCCATAGCTGATTTAGGCCTTTATAAGCCAAACATAAACAGCAGACCCACCCTATTATTTTCTTTATGGCAATGAGCAACATGAAAGTTTAATTTTCTAATGAAATTTTTAAACTTTTCTTTTATAACAGTGATTTCTCTATTACTTTTTTAAAGACTTCTGAATGTTACATCTTTCCTCCCAGTAAAGATAACAAACAAGGCTCTCTACAAGCAATGCAATGAACGCCCGCTTTCACTGTATGTTTTGGAAAACAGATGGCGTTTGTTCGGACATATACTGCGACGCGACAGAGAAATCCCAGCCAATAAAGCCATGGAAGGATTCTTTATCCCACAAGGGGACAAATACAGGGGAAGACCAATCACTACCTTGCCAGTGGTCTTGAACAACGACTTGTCCCGATTAGAAAGTAATACTTATGGTCTTAAAACTTTCAAAGACATTGAAAACCTGAAAAAGATCGCAGAACAGAGGGATCAGTGGAGGATACTATGCACAGGAATACAAAAGGCAGCCGAGGCGTTGCAGTCTGACGACTACGATGCGGAACGGCGATAAGTCAAGTCAAGTCAAAAGCATGTATTGAAGTGCTGAAGGAAAATTAAGTTACACAAAAATCATGCAGGTACCCGTAAAGAGTGAGACTAGAGAACTCGAAACCCAGTTGTGGCGTGTGAATCAGGTCGCATAATAAATCTGTTGGTTCTTAAAAAGAGACACATAGGGGAAAAGGAGTACAATGAGACATCAAGAAAATATTCAGATAATATTCAGAGATATGTATGCATTGATGGATAAAGAGATATATAGATAGATAGATAGATAGATAGATAGATAGATAGATAGATAGATAGATAGATAGATAGATAGATAGATAGATAGATAGATAGATAGATAGATAGATAGATAGATAGATAGATAGATAGATAGATAGATAGATAGATAGATAGATAGATAGATAGATAGATAGATAGATAGATAGATAGATAGATAGATAGATAGATAGATAGATAGAAAGATAGATAGATATATAGATAAAGAGATAGATAGAAAGATAGATAGATAGATAGAGAGAGAGAGAGATGCATTGAATTGTAGTTAGGTTAACGCACGAGAGAGATCTTTCGGCTGAAGGGAATTATTTTATATAATCAAGAAGATGTTGTTATAATTATGACGGTACTGACATAGTTTGGGACAGAAGTGAAATTGTAATAGGAGAGGAAGGGAAAAGGAGAAAGAGAAGAAAGCGAAAGCGAGAAAGAGAGAGAGAGAGAGAGAGAGAGAGAGAGAGAGAGAGAGAGAGATATGAATAAAACGCACTAAGAGTGATTACAATCACAAACTGTTTTAATTATTGACAGGTAGTTTATGGTCACTGTTTGGTTACAAGTCGAATTGACCCCACTGCCCGGTTGGCCCCTAGATCAGGTGGGGGTATGTGGTCAGCCCACGTGTGACACATTATATGGAAAAAGAAACATGTTTGAGTAGATTTATGACACACGGAGTCTTGTATTAATTATTAAGTCAAGTCAACTTTACACCCACCAACATGTTTTTCCATTCATTTGTATCAACGGAAACAAGTTTTACCTCTAATGATAATTAATATTAACTAGCTCTGGTTTTCTCTGACTGTCTATAAGTATATTTACAACTGCGTTTAATTTTTCAAGCTAAGTTTGCACTATTTTACACCAGCATGCAAGGGACCTTCAAATTACAGACCTTTCGTTTCTCAGTTTTATTTTATCACTCCCCACCCCACTCGCTCTCCCAATCCAAAAAGGGAAATAGTTTAAAGAAGCACATTACTAAATCATTTAATCAAAGGTATGTGGCGCTCCAGATAACCAGTTTTGTGTGATACAGCCATGTTATAAGCATGTCATGCTGTTATGAACTGCTTCAGACACACCAGCCAGCTCCAGCCGCTGTCCCTCACCTGCTGCTCAGTGTGTGAGTGTCCGGCTCTCAGTTGACCAGTGTCAGGCCAACGTTGTCGTATTTGAGGGCGCAGCAAGAGAAGATGGGCTCCGTACACACGGGGTTCCAGTCCCAGTCGTACGTGATGTCGGAGCAGATCTGGGCAACACACACACACACACACACACAGCGTTAGTCGGGGAGAGAGGGGGAGGGAAGAGCGGAAGAGAGGAGAAGAGGGAAGCAGATATAGGTGAAGAGAGAGAAAGAGAGAATGAGAGAGAAAAAGAGAGAGGACAACAAACAAAGAGAATGAGAGTCTGTGGGTGTGTCAGAGAGAGAGAGAGAGAGAGATCGGTGTGGACAGACTGTGAAGAAGCGTGGTGGTAGTGCGGGTAATGCTATTGGAAACTGCTTGTGGGTTCAAATCTCGTTATCATTATTTTTATTCGCCTGACCTATCATATGTTCAGTGAACTCAAAGATAAATTACTCTTTGCTCTATTGTCAGAGATCTCTGTGAGAACCAGGTATATGACAGAAGATTATCATCACTAGCTACATCTTATTTAGTTTTGTCAATGATTAGCACAGTTGTAAGATTAGATTTGTTTTCATAATTTTTTTTTCAGTGTGCGTTTGGCAAAAATAAATCAAGCAAGCTGTCTGCGTCTGACTCCAACTTAACAAAACCTCACACATCCTCGCGCGTCCACAGACAATTTTCTTCCGTTTTTATTCTTTTGGTCAAGTCACTTACAAGCAGGCCTCGGCCGGCCAGGTCTGAGAGGTCATCGAAGCCTACGTCATCCACCACGGCGCTGGTCAGCGCTCCAGGCGTGATGTCCAGCTCTGTGACCACACCGTCACTAGTCAGTGCGCTGGAGTCTGGAACATGGGAGCAAATCTTGTGAATACACTAGATTAGATAGTTTAGAGGCGTTAAACTAAAGATAGAATGGGCAGAGTGTAGGGGTGTAACTGATAGAAAATCAATATGTAAAAGTGCACCGTGCATGGCGAAACAGGACGTACATCTTACAACCGCATCAGCGCATGCGTGAACAAAACACGACGGCATTAGCACAATGGAAGAGAAATGGATATTGTTGAAGAGCATCAAAATAAAACGAAATGAAAACGGCAGAAGAGATCAGGACTCTTGGTCATGATGCAAGGATATAAGCAAAGAATATTGAACTCAAGTCAATACTGCGACTGCACGCTGGAACAAAGGTAAGTTGATAAGAAGCAAAAGAATTATAAACAATCGTAACTAGAAAAGTTGAGGGTAAGGTAGAAAAACGGACAGCACATAGATAACGGGATAACCATGTAAATGGATGGATAGCTAAATTTTGTTTGGTTAGGTACAAATATCAGAGTGGTCAACAATCTAAGCTGATATCTATATATAAAAATATATAAATAGATAGGTAGCATCTGCGCGTAAAAATACTGCGATGTTGAAGATGCATTTGAAGAGACAGAGAAAGTCAGAGAGAGAGAGAGAGAGAGAGAGAGAGAGAGAGAGAGAGAGAGAGAGAGAGAGAGAGAGAGAGAGAGAGAGAGAGAGAGAAAAGAGTGAGAGGGTCTGTCCTTTTCTGCACTGGTTTACAGCACAGCGGAAAAAAGAAAGTAGCAAGTTGCAGATCAATACATCACAAAAGATGTGAACATAATTATGCACTTAATAAAGCATCGAACCATGAAAAAGTTTGGTTGTCTTTCAAAGTTTGTGGAAGCTCATGGTTCAGTTATACCTCCGCTTCGTCCCGCAAAATATTGGTAAGATTGCGAGATAGATCCATGTTTTAAAAATTATTACATCATAGGTATCTGCTAGCTATTGATAACACATTGTGTAAACATCCCATGATAGAGCTGAGAAAGCTGACCGAGACACACATTATCATTTTGCACAACGTCCTTTTCACTGTATATGAACCCTTAGACATATGAATTGAAAAAGCACAGTGAATAGTAACACAGCATTGTCTTAGGCAGCTACCATAATGTCCTGGAACTTTTTCCCCGCTCCTAATCTAATTTATATTCTCTGAACTATTTGGCTCAATATCCATGAAATGCAGCGGTTACCGGTATAGATCACAAATCTTACCACCAGGAAACAGCCCCATGCCGCTGCCCATGCCGCTACCCATGCCGAACCCTGCGCCGATCCCGAGCCCCATGCCGTACATGCTTCCGAAGCTGCCACTGTAACCACCATAACCGAATCCAGACCCATATCCGAGCTGCCCGGCGTAGCCGAGTCCATTTCCAAACCCGTGGCCATAACCGAGTCCGCCATGCATGCCCAGAGGCCGCCCGAGTCCTCTGTTATTGTCTTCTCTGGCAAGTTTCTCTCTGGTCAAGCACGGATAAAAATAGCAAATAAATAAGGGAGGAAATGGTAGTAAAAATATTGATGATTATGTTTTTTATATGTACTACTATAATTATGTGCTCACGTATTTTTTTTTTCTAATTTAAGGATTGATTTATCTAAAATTGTTGCTAAGTAAAACTTACAGCGTTCAGAGAAGAAGGCTTTAATGTTTGACAATATTTAAAGTTTTTCGATTGCGGAGTTTATTATATATATCAGTCAGGATATCTATGCTTTCTTGCTGTATTATTCTGTTGTCATTGTGAGTTCCATAAGTATCTACATATCTTACCAGAAATGGGAGGGGGGGGGGGGGGTGTGGAAAGATGTAAAGGGAAACGAATCGCTTTACAATATTTTATGCATAAAAATTTCAGCGGTTATTCCCCTTTGGTCTCGTTTTCACAATGAAAATGAATAAGGAGACTCCAGAAATCTAGGGAAAATTTATTTGTAAATAATAAAAATAAAAAGGATAATTGAACAGAAATGCTTTACATGGTTCTAATGAAAAATACATTATAATCATTATTATTTTAATTTTGATGTACTCATCTTTCCTGACTTACACCTTTATTGTTACTCAATACACATTTTGCACGCTCTGCGTATTTTAAATGCTAGATGAAAAATAAAGCGTACATGCATAATGTTTTTTTTCTCTGGGCCCATTACATCATAAATTCTATCAGATAACTAACGCTGATCTATGCATAGTATCTACTTTGAGTTAGTTACAAATGCGTTTTAATATAACATATAGAAGGAGTAAAGAGAATAGATAGCTTTAAAATAGTTCATTTAAGTAAGGTGAAAAATGAAGTAACAGAAAAGGAGGAAAATAAAGAGTTGATCGAAAGAGTGAGTTTTTGGAAAAATATGATTTTGTGATGAGGAAAAGGCATGGCAGGGCGACATAGACAAGAGAGAGGGGGAAGGGGTTGGGGGAAGATAGAAAGGGCGAGAGATACGACTGCGAGATAGAGAGAGAGAGAGAGAGAGAGAGAGAGAGAGAGAGAGAGTAAGAGAAAGAGAGAGAGAGAGAGAGAGAGAGAGAGAGAGAGAGAGAGAGAAAGAGACAGACAGACAGACAGACAGAGACAAAGAGAGAGAGTGTGTGTGTGTGTGTGTGTGTGTGTGTGTGGAAAGAGAAGAGATTCAATAAAGAAGCTTGTGATATTGAAAGGAAAAAAGAGAGAAAGATAGGTAGGGAAATACATAAGGTAAGAGAAAAAAAGGAAGAGAAGAGAGACACATAGAGATAGAGAAACAGAAAAAGAACGAGAGAGGGTGAGTGAGAGAGAAAAAGAAAGAGACAGAGAGAGAGAGACACAGAGACAGAGAGACACAGAGAGAGACAGAAAGAGAGATTAACATTTCTCCATTACCGGATGGAACTTGGAAAATTTCAGACGGCAAAATAGTTTGTTTTCTTTCATGATTCTCTATAAGGGCGTTAACTCTACTTTGTCCCATAGACTCGGTAAAATCAGAATTGTTATCCTTTATTCATTTGACACACTTCACATGGTTGAATCCTCCGTGGTACAAATCAGGTTCCCATCAATGGTTATCCCTGAAAGTTTCGCTAATAACAAAGCTAAACAATATAGGGAAAAATCATGAGAGAGACAGAGGCGAGAGAGAGAGAGAGGGGGGGGGGGGGGACAAGAGAGAGAAAGAGAGAGAGAGAGAGAGAGAGAGAGAGAGAGAGAGAGAGAGTGAGAGAGAGAGAGAGAGTTTTAATGGCAGGTTGATGGAATTATAGTGCATAGTAGGTTGTGAGACATGGCAAAGATAAAAGTTTTGAGTACCTTTGTTTGTCAGAGCAACAGATGGCAAAGTAGATTTAGCGTTATTGCATCTTGGGAATGGCTATATGGTAGGGGATGGAATTTCATCTTGCGAGTCCTAAGTTGGACTCAGGATTTGTTTGATTGTTGTTTTATATAGCTCAATCCAACACGCTGATGCCAAGTTGTTTTTGTTTTTCTATATGATATTTAAGCCTCTATCCGGCAAAGCAGAACTAGAAAGATGAATCCCTAAACTATCCTACCAGTGGGGCTCGAACCCACCAAGAAACTCACTGCTGGTATCAGGGCGGACGCTTCTCGGACCTGAATAATCTGTGTTGTACTGCGGTTTGTCATTCTTTCTGCAGCTTGTTATGAGTTGTTATTAGTCTGTAGAATGGTCATAGTCAGTAGAATGGTCGGAGAGCATAAAAGTAGTAGCAGCAGCAGCAGCAGCAGCAGCAGTAGTAGTAGTAGTAGTAGTAGTAGTAGTAGTAGTAGTAGTAGTAGTAGTAGTAGTAGTAGTAGCAGTAGTAGCAGCAGCAGTAGTTGTAATACTACAGCATTGGTAGTAGTAGTAGTATTAGTAGTAGTAGTAGTAGTAGTAGTAGTAGTAGTAGTAGTAGTAGTAGTAGTAGTAGGAAGAGGAGGATGAGCAGCAACAGCAGCAGTAACAGCATCACCACTGCAGCAGCAGCAGCTGCAGCAGTAGTAGTAGTAGTAGTAGTTGGTGGAGGATGAGGAAAAGGAGGAGGAGGAAGAAGGTGAAACGATGCTGCTGGTTGTTGTAGTACCAGCTGTGTTCCCTCACCTTGTAATGACGCCTCCAAAGTTTTCAACTCTGCAGCCGTCATCAACCCTGGCGCGCTCCGTGAACACGACAAACGCTCTGCCCCCGTTAGACGGCGAGAAGTACTGGATGCGAGCGCTAAGCTTCGAGCCGCTGCTCTGTCTGCTGCCATGGTAGGTCGCGCCGTACATGCCGTCGAAACCGCCGTAACCGGGAGTTCCGAACCCGCCGAATCCGAGAAGTCGATTACCGACATCCTGTGGGGAGAAACAAGGTTTGATTGAGCGGTCGACTAAATGGTAACTGAAAAGGTTACTGTCTCGTACAGGCTGGTTTTAGTAATAAATTTATGGTTAGTGCCTGTGAAAGAGGGAAAGAGGTTCTAAGTCAAGGATTTCATGAAGTCTTCAGTCTATAGGTGCATGATAGCAACTCTTTAAGAATGTTGATCTTGATTATATTGAGTTAAATATGTATACATTTTACATTGGATAGGGGAAGAGTGCAGACGTTGGTTGAGAAATGGGAGATCTTTGGGAAGGCTCGGCTTAAAGAAAACTTGGGAACGTGAAAACAGCAATGGCAAAGAGACTTTAATTCGAGGATAGAGAAGGAATTTATACTGAAAAGGAAGAGGCATAAAACTGTGTGAATAAAAGATTGAGAGATGTGGAAGAATATTTCTTTATTTTATATTTAAATGCGCATGAGGAATTCCCAGGTGAAGTCCTGTGCCAGGTTTAGAAGTCCAACAATGAAATCTCACCACAAGTGTTCTAGTAACGCTTACAAGGGCACACAATATTCTCTATGTAATATGTGAGACAGAGCTTGCTATGTTTCGTACTCTATCGATATTTATATTAGAGGCATCTGTTGCAATAATCGTTTTGAAACGAACTGTGTATCAAGTTTTACAAAATAAGTAAATGAACATCAACACAAGAATCTCTATCTTTTCACATGCGGTGCTGGATAGCTAAACATTATGTGTTACATTGAAGATGCTATGTGACAAATACAACCAAATAATATTCTTTTCGAACTGTTCGAGTTAACCAATCCTTCCCGATGGACCAGGAGCGAGACACTTACATCATCCTCGCCAGATTCTATGGTGACCGCCAGCTCGTTGTCTAGGTTACCGTTGGCGTCCTTGAAGCTGGAGAAACAGTTCAGCAGCAACGGTTCTGACCAGGTAGAGGGAGAGAACAACGAGTGGCCATTAAACTTACATTAATCCATTGCTTTCTTTTAGCTTTTACCATTATCAACCATGGCAAGATCTAGGAAACGTTTTACTTTACCGAAAGAGAAATGTCTGTGCACATATCAGCACTAGCTTGAATAGAAAAACCGATAATAGTTATTTTATTTAAATGTTATATATTATATATTTCCTACAATTATACAAACATCGCGATATTTTCCTCTCTCACTTTCTCTCTCTCTCTCTCTTTCTCTCTCTCTCTCTCTCTCTCTCTCTCTCTCTCTCTCTCTCTCTCTCTCTCTCTCTCTCTCTCTCTCTCTCTCTCTCTCTCCCTATATATATATATATATATATATATATATATATATATATCTTTCTCTCTCTTTCACTCTCTCACTCTCTGCCAATCTCTATCTTTCTCAATCTCTCTATTCTGTCAATCCCTTTCTCTTCCTAATTTTTCTTCTCTCTCTTTCTCTCTCTCACTTTCTCTCTCTTTCTCTCTCCCTCTCTCTCTCTCTCTCTCTCTCTCTCTCTCTCTCTCTCTCTCTCTCTCTCTCTCTCTTTCTCTCTTTTTCCCTCTCTCTCAGCCTTCATTTAACAGCACCAAGAAAGGACTACCTGTTGGTGTGGTATCCTCCGTATCATGAAATGGCATCCCACCAAATCCCATCGGGCTGTGGAACCCAGTGTAAAACTGGGCCTGTAACACTTCGACGCATGCGCACACCAACAGTACGCTTACCGGAAGTGACCACATCTTCAGGATGGTTTTCTTTACAAAAATAATAATAATAATAATAATAATAATAATAATAATAATAATAATAATAATAATAATAATAATAATAATAATAATAAATTTATCAGTGTTAGCGTAATCTGTGTGAGATAAAGATATGTGTAAATGTGTGTGTGTGTGTGTGTGTTGGTGTGGAAAGGGTGAGAGGGTATTTCGATATTATCAGTGGAAGATATGTGAAAACCTCTGTGTAGTCTAAACTCATTTAGAGTGATTGTGAGTGAAGAGAAGTGATGAACCTTAAAACCTGTGTTGTGAGATAAAGCAGTTCACGCAGTGAAACTATTGAAACCTTCTCTTAAAGCAAAATATCGCTTTGTCCGCTGAACGTTGGAACTTGAGATGAACAAAGCTGTAGAGACCGACTTTAATAGTTGCTAGTTTTGTCTCTCCACATATGCATACTGTTCCTCCTGGACTTTCTGTCGAGCTTTTGTTATAAAATAAGAAAACTGTTCAATAACCCTTACTTTGAGTTATTTCACGCTTTACAGAATGTCTCGAAGACGCTGTTAAACAAATTCTCGATTTTCCGATGTTTCAAATTTAGATGACTGCAAAATAGGATATCTGCCGTCGTTACGTTTAAGGACAACATGAACATGGTCTGGCTTGCTTTCTGTCTCAAAATAGTTTGATAAACAAGAATGAAAGTCTTAAGGCAAGGGGCATCTTCTTTCTTGGGTTTACTAGAGTCTACAACAAGGAGTACTCTGTTTTACTGTTCAAGCGAGAGTCTATAACAAGGAGTACTCTGTTTTACTGTTCAAGCGAGAGTCTATAACAAGGAGTACTCTGTTTTACTGTTCAAGCGAGAGTCTACAACAAGGAGTACTCTGTTTTACTGTTCAAGCGAGAGTCTACAACAAGGAGTACTCTGTTTTACTGTTCAAGCGAGAGTCTATAACAAGGAACACTTTTGTTCTAATATGCCAGTGAGAGTCTACAGCTAGGTGCACCTTTTTTTTTTTGTCCTTTGTTTTCCAAGCATAAAAACTCCATAAAGGCGTTTAACTGCTACGTTTCTTTCATTGCAATAATTATAAATATATCATATGTTTGAATCGAAATTTATTTGCATACTTTTGCTCTACCGCACAATAAGTTCCCATAAATTTGTAAATCTTGAAAAAACATAGGCAAAGAAAAATGTTGTGTGTCATCGGTTTATCTTTTATCACTCACACAGCTGATTGAACTGTTTACACAGAGCGAAAGACAAGAGGGCCTGGTACAAAACTAGTCTGGTGACTATAAACATCGTACGTTTTAATTAATTGCACAGATCACTCTGCGGGTTATATTTATTCAATATTTCTAATGATGGCGTAACAAAAAAATAATCTTATTTTCTAGATCACTATTCGCTTTGGTTAACATTTCGAATGATGGCACAAGAAGTCAAGTACAAAATATTTAGAACTGGGAAAGATAACCATACAATTCAGTGAGGTACGAATCGTCCACTGGTGGTAAGATCATAATACTGTGAGTCAGGTACAAATATCTAGAGCTGGTAAAGGTAACCATACAAATTAGTCAGGTATGAATCGTCTTTTGTTGGTAAGATCATAATAGTGGGAGTCAGGTACAAAATGTCTAGAGCTGGTAAAGGTAACCATACAAATTAGTCAGGTATGAATCGTCTTTTGTTGGTAAGATCATAATAGAGGGAGTCAGGTACAAAATGTCTGTAGAATTGTACGTATCGGCCCAACTCACGTCGGGTTTCACAGTTGAATGTTTCCCGACGAAATTTTAAAGGTTAGGGTGAGTTGGGCCGATATCTGCAATAATATCAAAATATCTAAAGCTGGTAAAGATAACCATAGGTTAGTCACTTATGAATCGTCATATGGTGGTAAGATCAAATTGCTGTGAATCAGGTACAAAATATCTAGAGCTGGTAGAGAAAATCATATATTTCAGTCAGGTAAGAAACGTCTAGTGGTGATAAGATCATAGTACGGTGAGTCATGTTGAGAATGATCTAAAAGTCTCATACATTATTGGTACAGAATTCTGCTGGTGACAAGGAGAACCATGGATTATAACGGGTACAACATTTCTCCCCAAGGTTCGGTGTATAGTACAAGCCAGATCCACAAAAATAGTTCGGTGGCATGATAGTGCACCATAATTACTCAAGCCACATAGCTGCAACTAAAAACACTACAACACAAAGACACAACCCTTCATAATTTTAAGGATATCAACACTACCACCATTTGACAAATGGGAGTAAATTCAAAACATTTCCATATTTATTCAAAAGAGTAGGGTTTGTAAACATATCACCCTGTAACAATCTACAGGACATCGGAGAGGAACACTCAGTCCCAAAGAAAGCTGTTTGTTTTAAAAAGATCATGAACGGTTTATTTTTGCCAGAGTCTCAAGCGTTGAGCTTTCTCATGTTTAGCCCATCTAGCATGGGGTAGTTCGCTACATCGCGAACGGCACAGCGTCAGGACAAGCTGCAAGGCGAACACATTAAGTTAGTGGTGAATAAACGACAACATTTGATTGTTTTCGCTATCCATATCCATAAAAAAAAGTATTTGCAGATGGTTAACAAATTGTGATATAAGCTACAAATGACTTGCAAAAATGATTTAAAAACAGCATATAACTTTTCTGCCAAAGCATCATTTTTTTTAATTAAGTTAAAAGTATAATAAAGTATTCAGATATTGTTCCCAATAAAGGTGAAAATGAATTTTCGTACTACATATGCTATCAAACAAAAAAAAAAGAAAAAAAAAAGACCGACCTGTGTCCACCTAGACTTGCTGTGAGATGGCGCTGCTTCCATCTCAATTTGAACTCTTATACCAACTTCCTTACCGCGGCTTATGTCAAAACCTGGTCGGTAGCTGATTTGTTTCACCCAAACTTCCTCACAACTTGTTTTTATCTAATCAATCTAAACAGGTAAAGATGTAAATCATTACGTTAAAAAACATGAAATCTGCATTGCGTTTTAGCAGAAAATCAGCTCCCATCTACGCCCTGGGGCTGGGGGTGAAGAAACGACACTTGACTTGCGTAACTCCATGTCAACATATGCTTCATGTCCTGTCAAGAGTTGCTCCCCTTCAAAAAAAAACCTCAGTCAAGAGTTGTCCATCTTGTTAAAAGATTATAAAGGATTATCAGATCAAAGCAAAATGAGAGTTGATTATGTCAGGAAGACACCCTGGTTATACCACAGCAGGTGATAGCTACAATCTCTTTAAGTCCAGGATTTATCTGTTGGAGACGAAATCCTGTGGAACAGAGTGTTGCGCCATTTTCTTCTATCTCTGGTTTTTTGTTTTTTTTTTTTTTCGACGATTCTCATTAGTGAAAAGAACTATTTGAACAATTTAAGGGATGTCTCATCGCTCTCTGTCTCTCTGTCTCTCTCTTTTTCTGTCTGTCTGTCTGTCTGTCTGTCTGTCTCTCTCTCTCTCTCTCTCTCTCTCTCTCTCTCTCTCTCTCTCTCTCTCTCTCTCTCTCTCTCTCTCTCTCTCTCTCTCTCTCTCTCTCTCTCTCTCTCTCTCTCTCTCTCTCTCTCTCTCTCTCTCTCTCTCTCTCTCTCTCTCTCTCTCTCTCTTACTCGCTCGCTTTCTCTCTCACACACACACAACATCGTGTCTCTGTGCCTCTGATTCTACTCACTTTAATTAGAAAAAATTCCATGTTGTGGGGGAAAGAGACAGACAGACAGACAGACAGACAGAAAGTGATACAGCGCGACAGAGAGAGAGAGAGAGAGAGAGAGAGAGAGAGAGAGAGAGAGAGAGAGAGAGTTGTATAGACAGACAGACAGACGAGAGAGAGAGATTTGGGGAGGAAGGAGTACTGTAGGAAAACTAAGAGAAAAGGGTTGTGAGCACCGGAGGCTGTTGATTGTCAGTGTAGTGAGGAATTTAATTTTTTGCAGCATTACGTGGCACTGGAAGGTGAGGCAGGGATGAAAGTATCAAATAAGGAGTGACCAACTGACCGATGTCCAAAGACGTGTCCGATTATTTGATTCCTGCCGTGACCACTAGTGCTGAGTGGTCTCATGAAATCAACAGGAAGTGAACCACATACCCAGGTCCATTTCCTGTTCCTCTGGGGCTGGAGACGGAAGAGGCTAAGACTTTTAAGGACATAAGTTGCGTTAAGCTCATCCAGGGGACCGAAAATACAGGAGATAAGGCCAGATGTTCCTAATCTTCAGTATCCTCATCAGTTCATAACAGCTCGTAAGATTTCATGTTTAACTTATTTATTATCATTGTGTGTGCGTATGCATGTGGTGTTTTTCACCCTAGTAGTTGGATGGGGCAAGGATTTCTGGGTATGAGTTTAATCAGTAGGTACTGGATATAGCAAAGCGTCAGAATCAGTATAAGGACGTGGCTAGTTTGAATTTTAGCCTAACAATTATTAAGACTATGTGCTGAAACCTTGTCAAGATTACTTTGACCGATTCTCTTTTATATCTTGTTACAAGGGATTGTTGACGTCACTTCCGAGTTAGTGGGTGGCAGGACGATTGCCATAGATCGATATCACCTGCGGCTAGTGATGACACAACATGACTTTTTATCATACTTCCATGGTCTGCTCTGCGGATAATTACCTGCCTCTCATTTATCTCTCTCTCTCTCTTTCTGTTTCGACTCTCTTTCTTTCTCCCTCTCTCTCTCTCTCTCTCTCTCTCTCTCTCTCTCTCTCTCTCTCTCTCTCTCTTTAACTCTATCTTTTTATCTCTATCTCTTTCTTTCTCTCTCTCTCTCTCTCTCTCTCTCTCTCTCTCTCTCTCTCTCTCTCTCTCTCTCTCTCTCTCTCTCTCACTCTCTAATTTATTTCAATCCCTAAGTCCTGTACCGACTTCTCCCTAAACTCTTTCTCCACATTGCCATTTTTCTTGTTTCGAGTTTTACCCCTTGTTTTGGACCAGAGCTTAATCCAACAGGTTTCATGACAATAGATGTCAGGGTTGGCAAGAAAACATCAAGCAGTGATCTCAAGAGAACTTTGTTTGCATCTATAAGTTTATCACTACATTTAGCACTAAAAAAGTTGGTTTCTTTCTGCACAACTATACTGCTGCAAAAAGTAAGTAACTGTCAAACTTCACAATGTCATTCCATTCATAAAGCGGTTGCAACAAGAAAAGAAAACAACAAAATGGAATAAATAGATGAAAGTCAGTTACACAACTCTGCTGGGAAATAAAAATTTATGGCGATATTTTCTATATTATGAAACGTGCACGACTATATGTCATTGTCCCCAAACCCTAGAATGTTAGGGGGGTTGGGGGTAGAGAATTATTCGGGCGCGCGTGGAAGGGGGGGGGGGGGGGTGGTTTCTAAACAATCTGACAATTAAAGGGGCTGCGATTAAATACATCTGATTAGCCGCTACTGGTTCGATCTTCCTACAGTTCTAACAAGCGTACTCGAGCAGCATGGACCTATGTTATTGCAGTTGGCACTGAATGCCGCAAACTTCACACCATAAGATGATAAATTAGCCTGATTTAATCCTCAAGTTTTAGGCCATTAGAAATTAAGGATGACAGGAAGAGAAAATTTGTTATTAATTTTGTGATTAGTATGTAGACTCAAATAAAACCCCCAAAGTTTAAAATATGTAAATTCCAAATTTGGAGGGAAGATAGGGTCTATGAAGGAAGAAGAATAGGAGAGAAAGAGTAAAAGTCCAACGTTTCTCTAGAGAAAGGCAAGAAGAGAACGACAAGGGAGTCGGTAGGAAAGAGAGAGGGAGAGAGAGGCAAAGAGAGAAACAGAGAAACAGAGACAGAGAGATAGAGAAAGAGAGAGAGGCAGAGTGAGAAAAGAGACAGAGAGAGGGTCAGACAGAGAGAGAGAGAGAGAGGCAAAAAGAAAGAAGAGAGAGAGAGAAAGAGATAGAGACAGACAGACAGAGACAGAGACAGAGAAAGAGAAAGAGAGAGAGGCACAGAGAGAGAGAGAGAGAGAGAAAGAGAGAGAGAGGCATGTCAGTCAGGAAGGAAAATCTGCTGTATAGACTCTCTAGGGAGGGGCAGGTGAAGTGAGAACATCGTCCCGGCGAGGGGCCGCTTGACCAGTGAGAGGCCGGCCTTATAACAGATCGCACTTCCTCGTCTGTCTGTCACACGCTGATGCTGGTAAGTTGGAGGGGTTTCATATCTCACAACTACTTGTATGTTTCCTGAAAAATACATTCTCTTTTGATAAATTGGCGAAGTCATCATAATTTTCATGTTTGGACTAGTTGAGAAAAACTTTATTGAACAAAAAAAAACTTCCTGCTGATCAAAAGTTTTTCATGTCGAAATTTTGAGAGAGTCATGTTTTAAAAGTATCGGTTTTTTTTTTTTAATTCAAATAATAACGAACCATTCGAAATGATTCATTACTTTACTCTATTACAGTGGAGTACTGATAGATTAAGCTGGCGCACGAGAAAACACGAAAGCTTGCTAGCTTGGGTCCAATACTTTGAGTCCTTTTTTAGTGCATTTCTCTCATAGCTTTTCACATCTGCGTATTTATTATTTTGAAATCAGAAAACTCGTCTTTGTAAAGATTTTATCATTTATCTTTAGCGTTGTTATAATTAAGATAAAACAGACCATCATTATCATCTCGAAAAATTACAAAATGGACTTTTGACTTCCACATACGGATAGAAAAATGTTTATTTTTAATGATATTTATATATTTTCGTTTCCTCAGCTTTTGGATGAATAAGTAAATATTAATATTAACAAACTGTGCGAAACTAATAAAAGATTTACGGATTTGAGTTTAAATCGAATATTTTCTGAATAATCTCTCCAGCTATATTTATCTTATAAAAACAAAGTAACTTATTAATTATTACTGTACAAAATACTGGAGAATCAATAAAGCTAAGCCAGTTATCATGAACGTTTAAAAGTGATGAACCTTTGCCAAATTGGATACATCAGCAGGTCGATAATGAGCAGATAATATCGACAAGAACAGACTGATTTGCGTTTGCCTTTCGTCAAGAGAGTCCTTGGTTTATCTCTTTCACTTTTCTTCATTTTCAGTTTCGTGAGAAATGGCCAAGTTTGTAATGTCCATTTAGAGCCGTAGATGGTCAAACATTTAAATATCTTACTTAGTAAATATTCAATTCTTTTTTTTTTAATTCAAAGTTTGTTACAAAAGACAGGAAAAGATATTGTCAGGCTTAAGTCGAGCTATTCTTAATAATAATTCTAAATCACTAATGACCTAGATGAGATACTTCTAATCACATCACATTTCCTATGATTCATGCAGCTTTGGACAAAAAACGTTCCCGATATCATTAGCCTTCAGAAATTGATGAGTGGCCAAAAAGTTATACCTGCCACTCTGTTTAAGGATTGATTTGAACCTAGATGTGACGGCAAATTTGATAGGTCTTTATTTCCATATCAGTTTTTTGTTGTTGTTGTTTTTTTCTGTTTTGTTTTGTTTTTTTGTCATTTTACTTTTAATTTTTTTTTTTGTGAATGTTGTCGCTATTGCTTTCCTTTTTACGACAGCATTACTACAATGTCAAAATTATTCGGCTTCAGGTTTTGTCTCTTCCTCAACCTGCCTGAAACGATGACGTGGTTGCCTGTCGCCATCACACTGTTGTGCGTCTGCGCACGTGACGTCATCGGTATCATGCATGGCGGTTTTCCCGCCATGTCAATGGGCGGGCTTGGTGGGCTCGGTGGCTTCGGACCTGGTCTCTCAGGGTTTGCTCCAAGCTTCGAGGGTGAGTCGTGTCTGCAGGATCTCAGTTGGTCAAGTGACGAATACAGCAATTATTGAAGAGTCAAGAGCAAGTTTGTTGGTACAATGCGCGATAGAGGCTAACATGCTGGTATCTATAAAATGAAGCAAATGAAAAGTTTTCATTTGGCCTCATCAAAGTGCTACATATTTTGGTAAATACAAAAAAGGGAAACTAAAAACACCCACACAAAACGCATTTTTATTATGTCAAATCTATAATATTTCCAAAAAAAATGTCGTCATTAACACTATCAACGTCAGAAGATTTCTTAAGCCATGTATCGGCAACGGTATCACAACTAAAACATCAACCAAAATCACAGGGTATCCCATCCAACGGTATCGCAACTAACACATCAACCAAAATCACAGGTCAACGGTATCGCAACTAACACATCAACCAAAATCACAGGGTATCCCATCCAACGGTATCACAACTAATACATCAACCAAAATCACAGGGTATCCCATCCAACGGTATCGCAACTAACACATCAACCAAAATCACAGGTCAACGGTATCACAACTAACACATCAATCAAAATCACAGGGTATCCCATCCAGAGAAAGTCCTAACACCTCCAACAGCACCATGACTGCTATAACAATCATTACAATAATTAAACCCAATGTGAACCTTACAGTACGCTGTCCTCTCATCTCTTTTGTTACCACAAACAATACGAATGTCATCTTACTGCCAGAGCACCACGTCAATTAACCATAGTGGTTCTTCTTAAGTATCAACTGCATCTACCACAATTACTACAACAGCCAGCATCATATCACCGAACATATCAGTCGACAGTGCAATAATGGTCCTAGTAAGACGAAACAGGAACTGTTTCCTACAGCATATCAATCCCTATCATTAACCACCGCCGCAAATACTACAATTCAATTTTTTTACCGCACCGAGAATTATCAAACGCGAACCTCATCACAGCAACCTCCATTACGATCGCAGCATAACCATCACTATGACCACCACAATAACAGTCAATATGATAGGAACATCCACACCCAACACTAACGCAACAATGATGACAACCAGTTCCACTCCAAACGCGTATTACAACAACTATTATTACCAAAAGAATACCACTATAATCACTACAATGATCATTATAACCAAACAAGAATAACCAACACCATAGCTAGAGCAACAGCCCTACAATTATCACCACAACCATCACAATGACCACCACAATAGCATTCACTATAATCTTAACTGCACTGCAGTTTGACCACCGATACAACAGCAACTATTACAACAGCTACAGCTATTACCATAATGACCACCATCACAACCACCACCACTGCTGCCTCATGAATTGCTAGTACAATGATAACTTACATAACCACTAAGAACCTAAGGCCTAAGAACCCCCTAGTTTGACTATGACTCCAACTGTTATCACCACTTGCTGTAGTTTGACAATCATACCAACTATTACGGCCACTTGTTGAATTTGACCATGACACCAACTATTACCACCACTGGCTGTAGTTTGACCATGACACCAACTACTACCACCACTGGCTGTAGTTTGACCATGACACCAACTACTACCACCACTTGCTGTAGTTTGACAATCATACAACTATTACCAACACTTGCTGTAGTTTGACCATGACACCAACTATTGCCACCATTTGCTGTAGTTTGACCATGACACCAACTGTTAGCACCACTATTGCTTTATCCTTGTTGTGTCACCTCCAGAGGAGAACGAGCAGGTGTTGACGTGCTCTAACCGAGAGCTGGACAGCAACAACAGGGTGCTCTTTGCTGTTGCTGTCACTGTGAGAGAGGAGGCTAAGCTGCGGGTAACTCTTAGTAACTGTTACTGTTGTTGTTGTTGTTGTTGTTGTTGTTGTTGTTGTTGTTGTTGTTGTTGTTGTTGTTGTTGCTGTTGTGATTGCTATTGTAATGGTGGTTGTAATGATGGATGGGAATCTACGGCGATCCTATTTTTTTTTTGTTTGTTTGTTTTTGTATGTTTTTTTTTTTTTTTTTTTTTTTGCTGTTGTTTTTTTTGTTTGTTTTTGTTTTTTTTGGGGGGTGGGTGTTGAGGTTATTGTTTATTTTCCCTTTACTCTGAAAACGAAAATGAAGAAACATTTTGAGAGAAATATTTAGCTGCGAAAGACGTGAAAAAATGTTGATTGAATTAAGAGTGTTTAATTTTTTAATTGTTCTGTAAGAAGTTAACTGCGTACTATGTTATTATATTTTCTTCAAAGACTTTAAAGAATATCAGAGTCTTCCTCACTGTCAGAGACCATCTTCTAGAACGGTTTTATGTTATGTGTTTCCGTAATATTTGACAAAGGTAAGTAACGTTGTTTTATTTTCATATTTATACATCGTGTGATCAGATACTAAGAAATTCAAAGGGCGGAAGAAATAGTCAGCTTGCGTTTAATTTCTTCTTTTTTCTTTTTTTTTTTTTTTTAATTCTTCGAATCTGGTAAAAACTAACTAATGACAGATTTAACCGTATTCCAGTCGTAAAAACTAGCGAAAGATATTGCCGCATGCTGATTGTCTCTGTCTGTCTGTCTAGATCTCTGTCCGTCTAATTATCTCTCTTTCTCTCCCTGACTCGCTCTCTAACTATCTACCCCTTTATATTGAACTTTTTTCTTTCCTTTTCCCCTCATGTAAACTTTATCCATTTCTCTCTGCTAATCTTTTAGTCTCGTTTTTTTGTTGTTGTTTTTTCCGACAATACTATCTGCTCCGTACTTAATTTGCATGTTGTGTTGATTGGTTTTATTTTGAAATTTCTGTTTTGTTTTGTCTTTCTGAAATCTCTTATTATAGCTTCTTCCCGTGTTCTCCCCTTTAGTTTGACACGTTTGGAACGTTCGGGATGAGTCAGATGGGCGGATCCCGCGGGAGAGAGCCTGACAACGACGTCAGTGCCCAGATCCAGGTGATCAACAACGTGAACGGCGGCCAGGGAATTGTGGCGTTCACCACGAGAGCCCAGCCCGAGAACCTGTGTGCTCTGAACGGCAAGGCTGTGTTTGGACCGAACCTGGTCACGTGAGTCTACAGATCTTCACCCAATCCTCTGTAGCTCTGGCCACAGTGTTTGAGTACTATAAGGATAACATAAAATGAAGCAGACTCTTCGTATTCTTTCCCTGCTTCCTCTTCATATCGTTGTATTATATTAATTTGTTTTGTTCTGTTGCATGGTTGACAATCAGCGGGGACAATTTTCATTTGTGAAGGATCAAGCCTGGGAATGATATAGAATTGTGACTAGTGCAATCTGGGACCACCTTCAGCATCAGTAAAATTTAAAAAATGTTTATTTTTCTTTAATGACCATATTATTTGTGAGCGTCACGTCTTTGACTTAGCCTACATGATTGTAATAATTAGCTTTCTTGGCCAGAACTCTGAGCTGGCTTAGCAGTCATTTACTATATCAGGTACATATACATACTTTCCACTGCATTGAACTTATGCTGTTTGTCTTGAGACTGCATATCATTACGTGTTTTCTCAAAACTCCCAATATTTAGTGATCACTTTGGATTTGATAGTCCCACGGTACCTTGGTATGAAAAAAGAAATTAAGGAAAAGAGCGCCCCCACCTCTCACCAGATTAACGATATGCAAAAAAAAACAATTTACCTAGGATTCACCTGCCATGGTCCCAGACTGATGTTGAGATGAACTTGTACTTAGTAAAGGTTCATAACTTTCCACTTGGCTTCACTTTACTTACTGGTCTCCTCTTCCATGTTATTCAGGCTTCGCTTTTTTCAGCACATTGTTCATAATTTGGATTAGGCCTATATATCTTTGCATGGCATGTTCAAGTTTTTGTAAGCGAAACCGGAGGCATTTGCTCATCCAGTTTTTCTTGTGAAGCATGTGAAGCATTTAATTCTTCCTATTTTGTTTTCTCTTACCTGAATCTCGTTCCTCTTTAGAAGTTTGCAATCGCGTAGATGGTGTAACTACCATGAAGTATTTAAGACAGTTTCATAGGAATCTTTGTTAGTCGTTTGGGCTTACCTTTCAAATAAATATACTGTGGTACAATCATGTAACCGGTGAATCATGTGTTTGAGTTAAGATAAAATTGTGTAAAAGATAAAATAGAAGCGCTTTTAATGCTGAGTCTGGCGTTGTCTCGTCTGGCTGAAATCGGCTTAACATTACATACATCACGTGTGTATCACAAAGAAAGCTTTTTTACAGTAGCATGTAGTTAAAATAGACTTAAATTTCCAAAAGATATGTCAAGGCAAAAATACATGTAACTCATTTTGTTTTAAAACTCACCAGAACTGAGGATTCAGCTAACTCGGACTTCCATTCGCCCTACAGCTTTGGGCATGGCATGGGACTTGGCATGGGGCATGGTATGGGATTTGGCATGGGCATGGGTATGAGTCCAGGATTTGGCTTTGGAATGGGACCTTTCCTTGGTAATATTTTTCATCTCTTATAATGCCTTTGCTTTAAAACGAAAATCATTCCGTGTCCATTTCTAGCTGCTTTGTACAAAATCTAACCAGTCGGAATCAAACACATTGTGATGTCTGGCCTATTTCATTCTTTTCTTGCCTTTATTATGTTCTTTTCGGGGCTCATATCAAGAAAAAAATATGCTAGAAAAGTCAAACAAACTGAAGTATCTGTGGCGATGTAGCACTGGTGTTTACTATAGTGGTTGCTTAACTCTTTACAAACATATAGTGAAGATTTGATTAAATATCAGATTTGACCGATCTCAATCTTTCCTGAAATCTGATGGCAGTGAATTCAATGATTATAGGCTTTCGTGGAACAAGACCGTAATCAGTATGATTTCTAATTACTAAACAAACAAAAACTATGCATATTTTGTTTTACGTAATGTTGACGTGTGGCATCCAAAGTTTAAAGCTCAAGGGCCTGATGTGACCAGTTTCACAATATCCCCTTCAAAATCGGTTCAGACATTATTTTACTAAAATTGTTTTTAGGATATCTGGAAGATTATAATCTTACAATTACCCTACAGACCAAGATGTGTAATATTCTCATTCTCTTCCAGACATGGGTTTCGACGATGATGATGATGATGAAGATGACAATGACGACGATGAAGATGCTGGTGTGATAGCGAGGATCCCCCTCACCAAGGGCTCCGTGTCCACCCTCTCAGTTGATGCTCTACCGTTCAAATCTCTCAAGGACCTGGCGGGCCGCGGTCTCGTGGTATGTCACACACACACACACACACACACACACAGTTTTCAACAATCTACCCCGACTGGGTTAAGTTTATCTACATTGAATAATCGACCTGCCGACAAAGTTGTGTGATTACGACAACACTGTTGTTAGATTTTCTTTCTCTTTTGTTGGTCTTATAGATAAAGTATTTCATCATTTCCCACATTATACAAACTTCATGTAAATACCTAGAATCATAAGAATACTTCTTTTTATGAATGATTCATAAGTCCTGCTGAGTTTAACGATGACAAAATTAATAAATCTTATATTATAAAATTTGAATGCCTAGAAACAGAGTAGATTACTTCTCTTTTCATCTACATTATGAGTTTTCTTAGACAGATAAATGATGAATTGAACATAATCCAAACCTGTTTAACCGTCTAATAAATATTATTACTAATCAACCACTGGTGATCATCACTCGTCAGATCTGCTCGGATGTCCGACAAGACGACAATGGCCAGTATTTCTGCCTCAAACCTTTCTACGCCTGCTGCCAACTGCGCTTCGATGACCGGTCAGTCAGTCTGTCCACTACTGACTAGACACAGGTGAGGCTCTGTCAGTCTGTCCATTACTGGCTAGTCACAGCTGAAGTTATTTCAGTCTTTCCACTAACGGCTAGACACAGGTGAGGTTCTGTCAGTCTGTCCACTACTGGCTAGACACAGGTGAAGTTCCGTCAGTCTGTCCACTTCTGGCTAGACACAGGTGAAGTTCCGTCAGTCTGTCCACTAACGGCTAGACACAGATGAGGCTCTGTCAGTCTGTCCACTTCTGGCTAGACACAGGTGAAGTTCCGTCAGTCTGTCCACTACTGTCTAGACACAGATGAGGCTCTGTCAGTCTGTCCACTACTGGCTAGACACAGATGAGGCTCTGTCAGTCTGTCCACTTCTGGCTAGACACAGGTGAAGTTCCGTCAGTCTGTCCACTACTGTCTAGACACAGATGAGGCTCTGTCAGTCTGTCCACTACTGGCTAGACACAGATGAGGCTCTGTCAGTCTGTCCACTACTGGCTAGACACAGGTGAAGTTCCGTCAGTCTGTCCACTTCTGGCTAGACACAGGTGAAGTTCCGTCAGTCTGTCCACTAACGGCTAGACACAGATGAGGCTCTGTCAGTCTGTCCACTTCTGGCTAGACACAGGTGAAGTTCTGTCAGTCTGTCCACTTCTGGCTAGACACAGGTGAAGTTCTGTCAGTCTGTCCACTTCTGGCTAGACACAGGTGAAGTTCTGTCAGTCTGTCCACTTCTGGCTAGACACAGGTGAAGTTCTGTCAGTCTGTCCACTACTGGCTAGACACAGGTGATGTTCTGTCAGTCTGTCCACTACTGGCTAGACACAGATGAGGCTCTGTCAGTCTGTCCACTACTGGCTAGACACAGATGAGGCTCTGTCAGTCTGTCCACTACTGGCTAGACACAGATGAGGCTCTGTCAGTCTGTCCACTACTGGCTAGACACAGATGAGGTTCTGTCAGTCTGTCCACTACTGGCTAGACACAGATGAGGTTCTGTCAGTCTGTCCACTACTGGCTAGACACAGGTGAAGTTCCGTCAGTCTGTCCACAACTGGCTAGACACAGATGAGGCTCTGTCAGTCTGTCCACTACTGGCTAGACACAGATGAGGCTCTGTCAGTCTGTCCACTTCTGGCTAGACACAGATGAGGTTCTGTCAGTCTGTCCACTACTGGCTAGACACAGGTGATGTTCCGTCAGTCTGTCCACTACTGGCTAGACACAGATGAGGTTCTGTCAGTCTGTCCACTACTGGCTAGACACAGGTGAGGTTCTGTCAGTCTGTCCACTACTGGCTAGACACAGGTGAAGTTCCGTCAGTCTGTCCACTACTGGCTAGACACAGATGAGGCTCTGTCAGTCTGTCCACTACTGGCTAGACACAGATGAGGCTCTGTCAGTCTGTCCACTTCTGGCTAGACACAGATGAGGCTCTGTCAGTCTGTCCACTACTGGCTAGACACAGATGAGGCTCTGTCAGTCTGTCCACTTCTGGCTAGACACAGATGAGGTTCTGTCAGTCTGTCCACTACTGGCTAGACACAGGTGATGTTCCGTCAGTCTGTCCACTAACGACTAGACACAGGTGAAGTTCTGTCAATCTGTCCACTAACGGCTAGACACAGGTGATGTTCTGTCAGTCTGTCCACTAACGGCTAGACACAGGTGAAGTTCTGTCAGTCTGTCCACTACTGGCTAGACACAGGTGATGTTCTGTCAGTCTGTCCACTAACGGCTAGACACAGGTGATGTTCGGTCAGTCTGTCCACTACTGGCTAGACACAGGTGATGTTCTGTCAGTCTGTCCACTAACGGCTAGACACAGGTGAAGTTCCGTCAGTCTGTCCACTACTGGCTAGACACAGATGATGTTCTGTCAGTCTGTCCACTAACGGCTAGACACAGGTGAAGTTCTGTCAGTCTGTCCACTAACGGCTAGACACAGGTGATGTTCTGTCAGTCTGTCCACTACTGGCTAGACACAGGTGATGTTCTGTCAGTCTGTCCACTACTGGCTAGACACAGGTGAAGTTCTGTCAGTCTGTCCACTAACGGCTAGACACAGGTGAAGTTCTGTCAGTCTGTCCACTACTGGCTAGACATAGGTGATGTTCTGTCAGTCTGTCCACTAACGGCTAGACACAGGTGATGTTCTGTCAGTCTGTCCACTACTGGCTAGACACAGGTGATGTTCTGTCAGTCTGTCCACTAACGGCTAGACATACATGAGATACTATCGGTCTCAGCACCGCCGGCTAGTTCTTCTCTTCTCATTAAATGATCAAAAAAGATAGGTCTTCACCTTTTCTATTTACAGTGCTTCCAACAGTGGATAACCAAAACCGAGGATTTTTTGCGGATCGGGTCCAGGGCAGCGCCCTGGTAGGGGGTTGAGGGGGACAACGTCCCCCTCGAGCTGAAGGGTTTTCAAAAGATCGCGGCGCTGAAATTCCATTTCCAGGTACCTGAGCATCATTATCTGGACTGATCTGAAGTTATTGATAGTCATCAATTGACAAAAAGAAATTGGTTATGCATGAGAAGAAAGTCCATAGTTAAGCTTTGTACATACCTCAACATATCTTCGTCAGGGCATACGGTCCTCTCCCAGGTAGTAGTGGTGCTGTTGTCAGCTAAAGCCTCCTCTTCTTGGCTCCCTTTTGGTTGGAAGAAGAAGAAGGCTTCTGGCTCTTGTCTGCTGGTTTCCTCTTAAGAGCCATTCTCTGGTGCTTGGTGAAGGACAAGACAACATTTTTCTCTCTCACACGCCGAGCAGCAGCAGCAGTCTGGAGAGAAGCATGCGATCTGGACAGGGAGAGGGCACAAAATTCCACAGACAGTTGTGCCCTTTTCTGTTTCAGCTCTGACTTGTAGGATCCAGCTGAAGTGCGAATATTTTTGACAATGGCTGGATTGACTGGGGTGTGGAGGATGCTGGTCCGTGGAAAAAGTTTCACAGCAGAGGACTCTTTCGCCTTGATAAAATACTTCACTGTTTGGTACGAGCTGAGGACACTTACGTCTAAAGATCCAGCCTTACTGCCTAGAGTGTCCTTCATCAAATTAAAGGCAGACTCTACTTGCGGTCCATGGAACGATGACAAGGCTGCCTTTGCCAGCTTCTGCAGACATGGATAGGATGTCCTGGCTTCCCACCACTCATCCACACGACCACCATTCAGCTCAGGAAGAGTCTCATCACAAGTGAACCCTAACAATTCCACATTGACATCCTCAATCTCCTTGTCAGTGAAAATGTGATGGAAAGTCTTGATTAATCCTTCCATACATTTCTTCATATGGTGGTGCTGTCGCAAGTCTCCATCCAGGGCACTGAGATTGCGTAGAGTCTCATTTGTCAATGGAAGTTTGTTAAGCAGAGTATGTCCAGCAGTGAGAAACGCTGTTTTCACTTGCGACAAAAACTCTTCCTTTTGCGAGCTTGAGAGTGACTCTCCCTCAAGTATCCTGTCCACGACTGGACCCTTGTACATGTCCTTGGCTTCGATAGCTTGCTCTTCCAGTCTATTTATGAGTCTTGAAAGCCCACTTGCTGACCGACCTGCTAGAGTTTCTGCCTTAATGAAGCAGCACAAAAAATTTCTAACAAGTTTTTCTTGCTCCATATGCAGGGAGTGGATCAGTGGTTCTTTTCTTTGAAACTTAAGAACAAACTGTTTCAAGAGATTCAAAACGGTGATGTACAGGTGGAGGATAGCCAAAGTTTTACCCTGGTTTTCGAAGAGCCTGCTTACAATTCGTTCTTTTCTCGCTTTGCCATCATCTGTCATGCTCTTTGCTCTCAACTTAGATATTATGGCTCTTGCTCGACGACGGGCCATCTTGGACTCCATTTTCTGGATGATGTTGTTGATCACCTCTGTATATGTAGAAGGCAAATGCAGAGGAAGGAATGCTGAATAAAACAGGGTGTACACCTCCAAAAGCCGTGCTGTCTCCAGAGCTTGGTCATAGGCAGAGAGCCATCTGTGCGAAACAAAACGTTGAGGAACTGTGAAGTTGACATTTCCCAGGCGGCACAGCTCCCTCATGAGTTCCTTGTATTCTGTGCAATACTTGAAATCTAGATGAAGATCTGTAAACAGCCTTTCAATCCACCATTCGAATGGCTTGCAAAATGTCTTGGCAACATTGTGAATGTGGTGGCATGAATCTCCATCTATATCAATCAGATGAGGAGCTTTTTCCTTTAAGAGGACCTCTACACCAGACTTGCACCCTCTCATCACATTACAGCTGTCAAGGAGGACTGATATGAGGTTGGACCAAGGCAAACTGAAATCCTCAATGACCTTCACGATGGCACCAAACACTGACTTTGAGGTGACGACAACCAACTCAACTGAGGCGAGATGATGCACAACAACCTTTCCTTCATCAGAATCAAAAAAACTTGCCATCATTGCAAGGACCTTCTTTCCATGACCACTAGTAGACTCATCAACATTAAGAGAAAATGGCACTGACTTTAACTTTGAAACAATTTCCTCTGTCATTGTCTTAGCCACACCATGTTTCAGTTTGTATGAAGCAGAAGTTTTTGAAATGCTCACCCCAGCAAGGGCAGCAGGATCCCGAGAACATTCCTTGGCAAGGTCCACTAAAACTGGAATTACCGACAGAGGGAGAGAATGTTCGCTCGCCACACTCAAAAAAAGGGCTTCTAAATTTGCTGTTCTATCGGCGAGGGAATAAGTGGTTCTGCAGGCTTTGCTGTGTCATGATCGGGGGGTAGGACTGTTGATCCAGAGGCGACAACTTTCTTTTCTGTAGGAGCTATAGATGGCTTCTTCATACTGAAGATCGAAAAGAGACTAGATTTCCCTCCAGTTTCAGAATCCTTCGTCTTGTCTTTTTGGGCACCAGCGAATGTTCCACCAAGGCTATAATTAGTACATCTGACTCTGAGACGCTGAACATGTTTGTCTGTATTGCAATGAGCTACTAAATGCTTCTTTCCATTTCCACCATAGGCCACTTTGTCTTCACACCATTTACAAAACGCTACGCCTGCGACACCAATCTTCACCAAACACTCCCCCAAAGTGTAAGTTACTGGTCCAACTTTAGGAACGTCACGGCTCAACACCTCACCTGCCCATTTCCATGACCACTTGTTCTTTACTTTATTATCTATATCTTTCACAAGTGCCTTGTCACTTTCTTTTAAGAACTTCATCTTTCATCTACCGGTACTAGTACTAGAGTCTAGATCTATAGTCTACAGTTGTTACAGTTACACTTACAGTCTAGAATCCAGATCGAGATGTAACGTCACTTTCACTTTCACTTAGATCTAGATAGTTCCATTTAGAAATAGATCTGAGCCTGAGCCAAGAGTCCTGTTGTAGTGGTGTAGCCTACTTGTTGTGATAGATCTAGATCTATTCCTCCAGTCCTCCAGCCAACCAGATTCTAATTCTAAGTAGAAAGCTTGAACTTCGACTTCAACAAGAAAGAATAAAGAGCATCCAATCTCTAGATCTACTAGACCAAGATCTGGATAATCTAGAAGTTCTAGAATCTAATCTAGATTAGTCATTTCCGTCACCAGCGTCGATCGATAGTTTTAGTCACAGAGATATCAGCCCTCGTTGGCGTTAGATGAATCAGAATCTACGAACAGTCCATAAAAACTTGCAAAAATGCACGCCTCGATCTATCCAGATGAACAAATTCCTCCTGAAATCCACACTCAAGAATCTAGATTCTAGATCTAGGACGTCTTTTTCTAGATCTAAAGACGTTGAAAACAGTAAGGAAGATCCGATCGCACAAACACCTTGTGATTTTGATCTAAGCTTAGTACTGTGTAGGCTTGTCGTAGCTTCGGCTAGAGCGCACGTGAAGAAAAGTGATGAAAGAAAGACGGAAGCAGTGTTTGAACATGATGTCTATCCAGATTTTTCAAGATTGGATTTCTGCCAAGTCTAAAAAATACAACAACTGCCAAATCAAGGCCCAGTTGACAGGTGACTAAAAAAGGAAGCCAAAAGCAAATAATCCGCGATTATCAAATGCCCAATCTGGCTTATACGGGTTTCTGAAAAATCTCAACCAGAACAACGTTTCCGCAAGTAAACGAAATTTGCCGATGGGCCGATCGAGGACTGAGCCGGCCGAGCTTCAGTGGTGACGAAAAATCCGCAGATCGACGGGTGAAGATGGGGAAATTTTTTCCTCGAGTCGTGATCCGCGGGTTTCAGTCTGACACGCGGAAATCAGCGGAAATGGGCAAAACTGCGGAAATCCGCAGAAATGCGGAAGATTGGAAGCATTGTATTTATGAGTGATCTCGTTTCAATTCTCGTCATTGTTTTATTTGATTTCATTGCAGCCTTTGAGATTCGCAGCATTCTCCGTCGGAACTACATTTCTTCTGTCTTAAGTTTCTTTCGTAGCTCTTTTGACTTGTCCAGAACTCGCATGTATAAATCAATATAGGACTTAAGGTCTCTTCTTCTTGTATGAATAGAGATGTGATTATTTGTCAATACCGGTTTCATTCTCTGGAGACATTTCCCGCTTTTTTTTTTTTATGCGATTTTAATGATATTGCGTGCATCGCTTGATATTAAAGTACCCAAGTATTTTATTTGATCCATTTGCTTGAGCTTATTCCTGTTGACAAAATGTTGATCTGTGGTTACTCATTGTTTAAATTGACGACCATTACTTTTGTGTTTTTGCTATTCAATTCCAACTTTTTTTTCTGATCTCTTCTTCAACAATGTCTTACAATGAGAGCGTACCTCAAGTTTAAATCCCTGTATATTTTATCTCTTTACACTCCAGACAAGAGTTTCTTACCACGACCATACACCAATGGGTCTCACCAACCGAAGCCACAGCCACGTTTGGTCAACATCTGCTCAATGTCTCATCATTATTTTAAAGATTTCATCATTATTATTGTCATCACAAATTCTTCATCATCATGATCATCATCGTCGCTATTATGTTGTTGATGCTATAACTGTATATATAAATCGGCACAATGTACAGTAATATTTTATGGCAGGTAGAGATAATAATGGTACAAAGAGAATTTAATTATTCAATTAAACTGAGGATAATAAAATAATTTGAAAAAGAAAACATCCTGTGAAAATTGTTTGGTTTTTCATTTGTTTTTTGTTACCAATGTTTACTTTACTTGCCTTAGTGGCATATATATCTCTGAGGGTCTTTCAGCATTTAAGAACTTGATATTTAAAAAAAAACAGGTATAATTACTTTGATAAATCAAATTTTCGACGCCCACATTAAGTGTGTAGCACATTATTGTTTATTGAGCATATCAGCACATTATGTGCGTAGTAATAGTAATGCTTCAGTCCATTAAAACCAAGATATACAATATTTTACAAGTGCAGCAAAGCATTTCAATCAAAAATGTTCATTAAATGATATCAAAGGTCAGACTCTCCTGCCTCATTCAACAACATACTTCACTTAACCAAAGTCATGGTTTGATAGGGTAACCAACTTCTGGTAGGGATTTTTTAAAACAAGCCTAGTTAAAGTCAGCCAGACTTTCTACTTATTGTAATGTCTCATGGCCTTTTCTGAAGTTGATTTTTTTATTATTATTATTATTATTATTATTATTATTATTATTATTATTATTTGATTCTTACAATAACTAATACATGTAGTTCGTATAATACTAAGTAGATACATCAAGATCCTCTCAGATCCCAATTCAGCCCTTTGAGTAAAGTATAGGAAACTATGACGATCTCTACTATGTAGGTTGCAACCACAACAAAATTAGCTTCACCCCCATTCGTTCACACTATTCTACTTTAATCTTAATCTCGAAAGCATATGTAGATCTTACTGAATCTATCACAACCTCAAACTTGTTGAAAGGGAGGTTCACTCTTGCCTCAACAAGCAAGGGATCACAGTTGAGTATATACATTTTATAATAGAGGTAGGACAGAGGTTGCTCTAGCTCTGCTGTCTGTATAAAGTGAGAAAATCGATCTCACAGTTGTCAGCCTCACACAAATCATACAAAACCAAGTTTTGGAAAGGTGTTGCTCGGAAAAAGAGATGGATAAATCAAACCATAAATGAACATGAATACAAATAGATAAGAAAAATTTGTAACTGATATGAAAAACGTAAGAATCCAACTCATACTCAAATCTAGCAAAGAAAATTTTTCTCTCTAAGTATTAGCAGAGAAAAAAAAAGATTTTAAGGAAAAATATAATTATGTCATATTATTTCAAGTGCAATTTCAAAGCTAAAGTTCCACTGACTTTTACTCATTAAAAGTGGCATTTAAAACTATCCCATCATCATGAACAGCAACATGAACACATTTGGCAAATAACTGTATTAACATTTGATATGGCAAGTCCACTAAAACATGATCTCTGGCTAGTTTTGCACATCTAAGGCGCCTTCGTGAAGCATGACAGATATGGCTAAATGAGGAGCCCCGATCATCAGCACCTGATGATGAGACTCAAACACACTTTAGTTCAGATCTTAGGAAAGAGAGTTCCTACCATGGCCATCAGCCCTTCATAGATCAGGAAGTGGAACAAATCAAAACCTAATGTTGCGCCTAAACAGCATTAATCTTTAACTTAATTAAATATACACATTACGCAGTTAGTAACATATGATGAAAGATATTTTAATCATACTATACTCTGTTTTGCGTGCAATGCCAAGGGGTGAAAACTCAAAATTTTCATCCTAAAATGCTATAAATGATTGACATACACAATCTTCAGACAGAAAGGGATGACAGACAAAGGTAATATAAGATGTCTTAGTGCAGAGATAATTTTTTTTAATCGTTATTACTTTATCCTCTCATACAATCTATCATGTGTTTTGCCAATTTTCAATAAATATTACATTGCAAAGCTGCCCGTGTGCCATTAAGATGCAAAGTGAGCATTGGTTTAAAAAAAGAGCATATGATGCGATCTTTTAAGTTTGAGACTTGTATTTCTATAATCCTAAAGAAGCGCTCTATATCATCTTGGTGTTAGCTAAGTAGTATGTCTGATCAAAATGTATTTTTTTTATTTATCAAATAACCTGAAGAAGACACAACCTTCTCTGTAAAATTATTATCTGAAGATCAACTTCGGCTCATTATAACATGTGTCAAGAGACATTCTTCTAACTATTGGCCTCTTTGTAGGATTCGTTTACTAGACAGAACTGAGGAATGTTAAAATCATAAAAAAGATGATTTATGCTCTTCTAGATACAGTATATCACAGCCATGATACCAGTTAAAAATGTTACATCATGATGATAATATAATAACAGTAATCATATATAAATACTAATAATAATAATACTACTAATAATAATAATAATAATAATAATAATAATAATAATAATAACAATAAGACTACTACTACTACTACTACTACTACTATTACTACCACTACCACTACCGCTACCGCTACTGCTACTGCTACTACTACTACTACTACTACTACTACTACTACTACTACTACTACTACTACTAATAATAATAATAATAATAATAATAATAATAGTAAGAAGAAGAAGAAGAAGAAGAAGAAGAAGAAGAAGAAGAAGAAGAAGAAGAAGAAGAAGAAGAAGAAGAAGAAGAAGAAGAAGAAGAAGAAGAAGAAGAAGAAGAAGAAAAAGAAGAAGAAGAAGAAGAAGAAGAAGAAGAAGAAGAAGAAGAAGAAGAAGAAGAAGAAGAAGAAGAAGAAGAAGAAGAAGAAGAAGAAGAAGAAGAAGAAGAAGAAGAAGAAGAAGAAGAAGAAGAAGAAGAAGAAGAAGAAGAAGAAGAAGAAGAAGAAGAAGAAGAAGAAGAAGAAGAAGAAGAAGAAGAAGAAGAAGAAGAAGAAGAAGAAGAAGAAGAAGAAGAAAAATATTTATAATAATAATAATAATTACAAACTAACTGATGTTTGATAAAAGCTAACTTGTGGTTATTTTCTTTGAAAATTTTGAATATTGAAGAGGAACTAAGAAATACAAACATTAGCAAAACTTTAGAACCATTCCATTTTACATTGAAAATTATTATTTAGTTGCTTGATTTGAGATTGCTGAATGGAATCAATATGACCCAACTGTGTAATAGAGTACTGAATATTTACACTGGTGTGCTACAAGTTTCTTTCTGTTCCTGATTCAAAAAATAAAAGTGTTTCTTCATTTATTTTTAACATAGAATGAAAGGCAGACTCCTAATAAAGATGATATATCATGACTGCAGCTTCACCAGAAAGGGCAAAATGTTTTTATATACATGTAGATAAGAAAAAAGAGTTAAAAGGCATATCTCACATTTAAGGGTCATTCCACAAGCCGACATATCATAATATATTTAGATAAAACAATGACTGATTTCCCTCAGGTCCACACTATAACAAAAAGCATTGTTATGTTTAGCTTAAAATAGAGAAGAAAAGTTTCAACTGTATCTTCTTTCCTCCAAATATTCAATAAAAATTGTTGTTTCTGCTTCCCATTTTTAAATTAGAAACATTTTACTCTAATTCTTGCATGGAATCTAAGCTTCCTCTAGGCTTTATGGTTAATAGCTGATAAAGCCAAATGATTACTCGTTAAAACTAAAACCCACAGGAAAAAAGTTCCAATATAATTTACACTAAATGACACAATAACTTGCATCATGTCCAAGTTCATAGAGGAAATATAAACAATGTTGGCGAAAAATTTCATGGTAAATGCATTGTAAATACTGCCAGAGTTCACGGTAAAAAAGAGGAAAAGTGCTCCACATAATGCATTATCAAACCTTGGCTGAGGCATTCTTCCACGGTAAAATATGTGGCAGTAAAATTAAAAACATAAATTTCTCATAGAAAAAGAAATCTGTAAATTAAGAGCAGCATATGAAGGTCAGATATTCAAAAAGTCATGGTGGTTTCAGAACTAACAACTTTAAAAGCAATCAGCTTATACAGTTAAAGCTAAAAGCCACAAGAACAGCTGTTAACACTAGATAATTCCTGATTTTCTATTGATAGAGTAAAGAAACTTTAACAAACTGCATCATTTTAGTCATTTCTTTTAATTTTCTCAATTCACAATATTATGGAAAGCAAAATATATAGAAGAAATAATGATGAAAATACCTTGACAACTTGCCTTCACTAAACTCACAAAACTATTTCTCTGACCAGCTATCTAGTTGTGTTAATGATATCTCAGGAAAACAAATATGACATGAAACACTATGATGGGCTAGAAAACAAACATTTTCAAACTGGAATACAAATTTTACATACAAGAATGTCTAAAACAAAATCATTTACTCCACCACAGTGGATCAGCCTCTTATACTGCTACTATTAATAGGAAAATTGCTCATGACTGTCTGAGACTCTTCCTACTCTTATTTTGACACCTCCAGTTTGAAAACCACAAATATACATCTGGCTATCTTCAAGCTGCTATGCCAGTTCAGGTGCTCCTGAGGCTACCATCTGGCCGGACAGCCACTCCACGCCACTGCCTATCTTCAAGCTGCTATGCCAGTTCAGGTGCTCCTGAGGCTACCTTCTGGCCGGACGGCCACTCCATGCCACTGCCTATCTTCAAGCTGCTACGCCAGTTCAGGTACTCCTGAGGCTACCATCTGGCTGGACGGCCACTCCACGCCACTGCCTATTTTCAAGCTGCTACGCCAGTTCTGGTACTCCTGAGGCTACCATCTGGCTGGACGGCCACTCCACGCCACTGCCTATCTTCAAGCTGCTAGGCCAGTTCAGGTGCTCCTGAGGCTACCATCTGGCGTGACAGCCACTCCACTCCATCTGCCAGTCCTTGGCCACTCTTACCATCACAAGCCTGAAGATGCCAGCTTCGGTTGCAGCAAAGCTTTAGAAGGCCAAACTGCTCTGTGATTTCCTCAATGCTGGCACATCCCTCAACATCCTGCTCTCACAAATACACACAAACACATAGGTAACAATATTATGATACGCAAGATCTCTCACTGAAGTCTTTTTCTCTAGGATTTTCTAGATTAAAACATTTAAAAAATTGCAGCCGAAACATAATGGCAGCAGTTTTCATGAGTTAGGTTAACAAATTCACGTGGTTAAGTGGAAAGAAATAAATATACCAAAATAAGACGGGAAGAGGCTAAAAGGATTGAGTAGGGATCAGAGAAAGAGAGAGAGACTAAGGTATAAAGAGAGATGGAGATTGAGAGGATTGGATAAGATATGGGAAGGGATCAGAGAAAGAGAGAGACAAAGGTATAAAGAGAGTTGGAGATTGAGAGGATTGGGTAAGAGATGGAAGGGTTCAGAGAAAGAGAGATGTGCCCACCTGTTTATTAGCAAAGATAAGTAACGAGGCCTCCTTTAGTTCCTTCTCTTGTACGAGCTTGACCAGCTCACCCTGAGCCTCGTCCAGCCTCTCCCTGTTGCTGCTATCCACAACAAATATCACAGCTGGGTATGAAATAGGGGAGAGAGGGAGAGCTTAATGAAATAAATTTGATCACCAGATATCAAAGCTAAAATCTAGATCTTATAAAATACATGTCTTCAAATTGTTAGTCAAGTTTTTAACATAGAGTTACAAAAACTCATAAACTGTTTCTAATGTTCAGTATAAGTTACAACTGTGACAAAGAATAAATATGAAATAATATCTTTGAGATATGCTGCATAACAAGTGTGGAGAATATTCATAGGCATATATTATGCAACAATATCAAACTAGTAAGATGTTAGCAATAAGGCTCATAGACAGGTCACTTTTTCACACAATTTATTTATCTGCATTTGTTGCCCCCAATATATTACCTTAAATTAAAAGTTGACTTTGGGAAGAATGCAAAACAGCAGGAAAGATATTGGAAAAGTTGAGCAAAATAAAATGCCATCTGTCTGTCTCAGTGATTTAGATACATCATGTTTTGCTTTCAGATATTATTTGAAAATTTGAAATTTGAAATATTGTTTTAATGTGAAACATTTTCATTACTGAATTATTATTTTGGAGGGGAGGGGGGGGGGGGGGGGGATAAGAAATGTAAACCAAGTTTGGGCCTCAGAATTTCTCTGCAATATCTAAAAAAGAAAGTTGAAAAAAAAATTTTTTTACATTCACATTGGTACATTGGTGAATTGTGGAAGGAGGGGAAATGGGATGCAGGTAATTCCTTACAAGAGATGAAGACAGTTACCTTGAGTATTAAAGTAGTAATGTTTCCACAAAGGCCTTATCTTATGCTGGCCTCCCACATCCCAGATTGTAAACTTGAAGTTTTTGTACTCCACTGTTTCCACATTAAATCCTGTGAGGAATAAAACAAAGTTTTCAAGAAAAAATCAAGTACTGTATGCCTTTTCTTAGTTTTAGTTCATTAGAAACTTAAGGAAAAAAGAAAATCAGCACAACAAGGCCATGCCGCACAAACTAACTCGATTTTACAGACAGTTCACTTTGAACAGATCCAAACTGCAAAACGCTTTATATCTTTCTTGTATGGAATCACTAAGACATGAAAAAAAATTTATTAGACAAATAAAACAAATAAAGAACATATTCTATTTGGTGCTAAAACATTGAACCACACACTAACAAATGTTGGTAACACCACAATAAAAAGATCTTTATTAAATGCAAAAAATAAAAAAAAGCTGTAACAAACTCACCTATGGTTGGAATTGTTGGAATGAACTCATTTTGCTTCAGTTTAAATAAGATGCTAGTTTTTCCAGCACCATCAAGGCCTAGTGTTACCACTCGCATCTCAATCTTCGGTCCTATATGAACCCTATTGTCCTGGGAGATAAATAAATACAGTAATATTTAAGTAACATTTATTTTATTTTTTTTTTATTAGTTTTCATTTTCTTTTACCTTTTTTTAAAGAATATTACAATCAATCAAGTTCCAACATCATGACATAAAAATTTAGAAACACTGTGAAATTAAATGTCTCTAAAAAAAACTGATTTCCACATTGAAAACAAATTTTGCCACTATTGTTGTCAAGCCAGCATTTTAATGAAAAATAAAAACCCTTTCAAATTTAGAACTTAATTTTTTTTAAATGTTGATTAAAATCAATGGATCAACAATTTATTAATTAGCAAAAAAAGATATAAACCCACAGTAAAGGCAAGAAAATGAATGAGAAAGCAAATGTAAATCTGCTTGAACCATCCCCCGCATGTGTGTATAGCACAAACAATGGTGATAGTTTAACCTGCTGCAGCTCTCGTGTGTATGTACAACACAATCTTTGATGATATGATAAACCAGCTTGAGTCTCTACTCACGTAATGTGTAGCACAAATAATGGTGACAGTTTAACCTGCTGTAGCCCTCGTGTGTATGTACAGCACAATTTTTGATGATATGATAAACCAGCTTGAGTCTCTATTCATGTTATGTGTAGCACCAACCTTGGTGATAATATAGACCATCCTGAGCAGTCTTATGTATGTAAAATAGCACTGACCTTGGTGAAAGTGATGGGTATTGTTGGCTCCATGACCATCTGGTCAGGCAGATCAAGGAACTGCTGCTGCTGCTTTTGTAGCGTCTCAAGCAGGTTGCTCACCTCTGGTTTGGCCAGGAGAATTTTGGTATCATCCTTCAGGGAAACGTTTTAATACAAAATAAAAATATTTGCAACAAAAAATACGCCTTAAAATTTTAACATTAAGCTCCTAAATCATTTTTTCCCTATAAAATAAATTTTTAAAGTAAAACATGTTAAAACCAAAAAGATTATTGAAGTCCTTTGAATTTCAGTTTGACAGTGTTCAGCTGTGATACGCTTACATCTCTTTCTAGTTTTAACTAAAAACTGGAATCCACCTATATATAGTCCAATCATTTTATTTGATACTTGGTTGTTTATTGCTATATTCTTTGTATTTGGTTCTGTAGTGTGTTTTATTACTTGAAAATTTATGAGTGTATTTTTAGCTATGGGTTTCAGAGCCTATGTTATCAAGGGGTATCTTTAACTTGGTCTTTAACTACGACAATTAGGTAATATTTTATTCTGGAGCATTCCAGTTAAGTTTTTTAAAGATTTACCTTGCGTTTAAAACAAACCTGTCAAATACAGTAACATTGGATTATGGAATCGGACCATAGTAGATGGATGTGACCTTTACGATTAATTTTCTGTACTTTCTTGGCATTGATTAGAATTAAAGGTCTGGCCATTTTGTTTGCACAATGACTCTGCAGACTGGATTTCAACTTTCAGGAGTAAAATTTTCTGCATGTTACATTCATGTCAAGGCTTATCACTTGGAAGAAATTGGTGGATTATTGTTATTTTAATAGATCAAGACCCAAGGCAATATAACTTCGCTGTGAGGGAAATGGATGTTCAGTTCAAGGAATTGGAGGGTTGAATAGTTACCAAAGAAATGGAAATAATAAAAAACTGACTGACACTCTAGCCTGCTTGCTATGACACTGAGCAGTGAGCTTGAGTGGTTTTGTATTTGTATAAGGAGGTAAGAGGGAGAACAGTCTTTGCCCCTCAGTAAAAACTACATATCTGTACATCGGTATCAATTTGAGCAACAATGAACAAAAAATGAATAGAAAAAAAAAAGAAGAAGTACAAAATGAATAATTATATCATGCATTTTCAATTAAAAAAGAAAAGAAAAGCGAAAAATAGAGAGCGAAATTTGAGAAAAATGGAAAGGGGTGAGAGAAAAATAAGTAATGAGAATGTATCACACAGCTTTGGTGGGCTCTGCAGTTTCTACCTGTTGAAGTGTTGTCTCACACTGGTGACAGACGGCCGAGATCTGAGACATGAGCACTGCCATATCCTCCTGCTGCTGTCGCAATGAGCAAAGCTTCTCACGGATGTGAGTGTCCACAGCTGCCAGTGCTGCCATCTCTTGACGACCAAGAGTCTCTCGAAGCTCATTGAAGTATGCCTTGATTTTGACACGTGCTTTTTCTGCTGTGCCCAAAACCTTAGAGTAAGGGGAAAGAGACAAAAATATTTGTATCCTAGCTTAATGATTGAATCCTATATACTTTCTCTCTGCTATGAAGATCAAAATCAATACTTTCAAAGGATATATTTTGGGAAAAAGCATTTTCAAAAGCAGTCTCTTCAGAAGCAAAGTCAACATAATTTCAATCCTTTTTTTTTTCTCCACAAAAACTTCAAACACCAGCTCCTATAAAGCTTTTGCAACTAAAAGTATTAAAGATAAAAAAAAAAGACAGCAGCCAGAAAATGTTAACTGTTGGAACATGCCGGAGAATCATGTTACCTACAATATGTAAGTATTCACTATTGCCCTCACTTGCTGTGTGGTAGTTTCTCCCTCAGAACTCTCTAGCATCTGGACTCCTCCCTCTATTTGCTGAATCACTGCACCAAGCCGTCGTGCAGAATCATTGACTTCTTCAGCGAATGACCTGATGTGTTGCACAGCACTTTTAATGGAAGTGCGAACATTTTCTGCTTCAGATTCTAGGAGAGCATGCTTGAATCAAGGAAAAAATGAGCAACAAAATTTGAATGAAAATGAATGTGCAATCCATATGAACCAAGTTCTTACTCGTTTTCTTTTTTTTTTTTTTTTTTTTGGGGGGGGGGGTTTGGCTGTAAAACATGAATGATAAAAAGAAAAAAAAAAGGTGAAAATTGGAATTATTTTAAATTAGGAAATTGAGGTTAGTTGGAGAGATCAAATATGATACATATAAAAAGCCATTTCCAACCAATTTTTTAAGCCACTAATAATAACAGTAATGATAAATAGGATACCATAACATTATATTTATATCAAGCAGACCTTATTCTTCAAGTTTATTAATTTTGAAAAAAAAAATTGGAAGGAGAATAATTCCTCTTCTGATATTCCAAAAGAGCTATTAATGCGATATATTTTCATAAAATTATGATCCCTTTGAGCAACCTCCATCAATAAGAATACCTTAGGAAAACCTATTGCATTAAAATTCATATCTGAGTATAATAAAGGTGTACTTGAGCAATTCTAGATAATCTTAATGCAATGTGTGACATAGAACAAAGACAGGCTTTACTTATGTCAAAGCCTCCACGTGTTTATCCTCAGTATTCAATTTGTATGGGGGTTTTTTTTGTCACAAATGGTAGGTTCAATGTTTAAGTAACCTAACTAGACTTAATTAATATAAGTGAAAAGAATTTTACTTTTGCCAGCAATAACAATTAAATATAGAACATGTTAAAATATAATCCTGCCCTGGTTTGGGAGAAAATTTGAAGGGAGTGCTAGTGAAACAACAGTTTTTAAAATAGTAGCTTGTAGTAAGAGTGAGAAGGAAAGACAGAAACCAAAAGAAAATGAAGTACATAAATGGACAAAATTACAAAAGTTATTGGGCAATCTATGATGTATATTTGCAGATGTTGCGAGAAATTAGAAATCTAGCTTGAGCTGGTCAGAACATCTTTGGTTTTCCAACAGCTAGCAGGTAACTTTAAAGCTACAACAAAAAATTACCTTGTGTTTCATATGCCGTCCATAGTCTTTGCAGATGTAGCACATGAGAGGTGAAGATTTACACTCTTCTTCAAGACAAGCAAACTCTACCAGATGCATGGGGTGGTATGCGCATTTTGGATTTTCCCTTGGTTTCTCTGATATTGGCACACGCTTGTGTCGTGCTAGTGTGCGTGTAGAGTGTGTGCTTTCAGAGCATTCTAGGCAGAGATGTGTGCTACACACTGTGCAGAATAACACAGCTGTGTGTTGTTCATTCTCATCACAAGTTATCAAAAGCTGCAAGAAATTGAAGTAGTCTATGATAATGAAGAAAATTTGACATATGAAAACTAAACTTTTTTAGGACAAATGTACGTTTTCCATTTTTAGTTACTGTCTCATAAAAGAAGACCACACATGTGACAAAAATCTGACAGAGAAAAAAGCTTCCAATGCATTAATTTAGCATATATGTGCAAAAAATGAATATGGTGAGAGCATAGTGAAAGGCATAAAATATTTTATAATAAAATACCAAGAACCTTTTTTTGGCACTTTTTTTAAGTCTATGCAACACTTTGCTTTTTTACATTCAATTCATTGCAAATTGAAATCTTTTTTCAAACTAAAAAACTGTGCCTTTATTTTTAGCAAATTATTTTAAGAATGTCTGGTTGCAATCAAGATAAGTCTACTTACACTGAGTTCTCGAACCAGGACATTGTCAGGCAGACTAGTAGACGAGCTGACGGGAGGATATTGCAGTTTCTCCAACAATTCAAGCAAAGCAAAGTTCTTTTTCAGGCCCCATACCCCCGAGTCCCCAATCTCAGTTGGCTGACGATCAAAGGGACACAACAAGGCTCGTCCATGTAAGGGGAGCCGGGTCAAACACTGGTGGCAGCAGGTATGGCCACACATGAGCAGACGTGGAACTTTATCCCCTTGGAAACGAAAAACCTCATTGCAAACGCGGCATTCAAGTATGGTCTGTCGGAAATAAAAAAAAACATTTGATACAGAAGATAGTTTAACATTTAAGAGCTGAGTATAAAAGGATTTGACTAAAATATCTAATGCAAGCTGTCTATGTTAAAGGTGCTTAGTTTTCTCCCTATCAGGTCCATATTTCGTATCTGGTTTACCTTAAAGTTGAAGCTCATATAATTTTGTATATTTTCAATTTTAATCGAGCTGATGGAAAAATACTTTTTGATTCGATGCAATTTCTAATATACCAGTTTTTTTAGATTTACTGTACTCTAGAAAGTATAATTACCACTATTAAATATAGATCTTGAAGATAAAATACAAATCAAATTTTGACTCAAAGTTTCAACCTTGATTTTATAATATAAATAATGGCCTGAAAATAAATATTTTTGATTTAACATAATCCATAATTAATCAAGGTATACTCATTGAGTATACCAAAAATACATCTATATTACATTATTAGTGAAAAAGTATCAAACAACCTATTTCATACATCGACTGTCCATTCGCAAAATGAGGGATTCTTTAGTCTTATATCTTCAGTATTTAAATTTATTCAAAGATAAAGCCCAACAGTTACTGTAGTTTTTGTTGAAGCAGCAATCTTCTATAATAGGTTTTCAAATAGCCTAATGAGTTAAATTTAAATCTACTTACATATATCCCTCGGGTTAAATCTAAAAAAAACGGTCACGTTAGAAAATAAACAACTCATTGAAAGCCTCATCCCTCCCAGGTTATCATCTAGCTGTAGATCTAAATCAACGTGTTTCTATAAAAAGTATAATGCGTCCTTGCCCTCCCGTTTTCTCAATTCACACTGCACAGACTCTGGAAAAGAGATGGTATGGGCAGGTATTATATGTTATCAGGAGCCTCTTATAAGCAGAAGAATTAAAGTTCTATTAAAACCTCAATTTTATATTTTCGATCATAAATGCAGGCTAGGAACAAGTCTAGATATAGGCCTAGACAGAGCCAGATCTAATCTAGATTATTAGATTTAGATTTTAAATATAGAAGTAATAAGAATTTTAGCGCCTCTTGTAATATTTTCTTATAAGTTGTGGGTCTTCGGAATTCAAACTTACATTGTCTGGGTGGTGATGATTAGGAGAAAGTGGAGTAAACGCTGAGACAGTTCTGTAGTCTCTATTACCACCCGACGCCATATTTTAATGTTTACAATTCAAACGGAAGTACTCTGTGGGCGTTAATATAGAAAGGAAAAAGAAAAGTAGGCCGATGGAAAAACAAGAGCTTGGCTAATTGGCACCCCGCAAAATCTACTTATAGCTTGATATCGGACTTCCGTCAAGTTAATTTCATGGTTTTTTTTAATTAAAGAGGCATTTATTGTTATCATGTGACTGTAGTTAAAGATAAACAATGTTTCGGTCAGAGCTGGATCAATTTACATTTTTTTCATCGATGGGAAAACTTAAAAATTCAAAACATTACAAAAATTAAGCCCCATTCCAATAAACCCATTATTTTCTAACCTTCGAGAGGTGTTAAAAAAAATTTATAAGTCTTTTTTCCCTAAAAATCAAATGTTAGACATTTTCGCTAATAGCAGAGTCCCATCTCTTTGTTTACATTAGCAACAAACTTCTCTCAAAGTAAACTTCAATTATAACGACATTATCTCGATATAGAGTTGGTATTGGTCAGATGTGGGCCTTTCCGCTAATTTAAACTAACCCTAGATACAGATTGAGACCTTAATAATCTACTTTAACTAAATCCATAAACCTACGCTTTGTCTAGATTCTAAATCTTAACGTCGAGCTAGATCAACAGTAGTTCTAGGCACTGCTTTGCAAGTCTGTGTGGATAATTTCTTTACAACAGATGGTTGGACATAGGTTTTACTCTTACCAGGATTTTACACTCGCTGCACCAAATTCTATAAAATGTTGTGTTGCTAAAAGAACATTTAGGTTAGTTCTTGGGATATAAACTGCTTTCACTTCTTTTTCATCTACTACTACTACTACTACTACTACTACTACTACTACTACTACTACTACTACTACTACTACTGCTGCTGCAACTGCTGCTACTGCTCCTGCTGCTCCTGCTGTTGCTGGTGCTGCTCCTGCTACTACTACTACTACTACTAGTACTATTACTACTACTACTACTACTACTACTACTACTACTACTACTACTACTACTACTACTACTACTACTACTACTACCACTACCTCTACCACTACTACTACTACTACTACTACTACTACTACTACTAATACTACTACTACTTTTGCTACAACAATTGCTGCTGCAGATAAGCATTAAAATCCTATAAAAGTCTCGGCACCTACTGAAATACCGTTATTGTGACTTCTCAATTTAATCAAACTTAAAATTCAGGGATCATGGATCTGAAATCTTAACTGCGTGTGTATTTTTAGTATACAGGTTCCTCAAAAAAATATAATCATAAGTTTGTCCTAAACTCACTTTGAAATGAGTTTGAGGATATACTTCAGCCCAAATCATGAATCTTTGGAACATCTTAATAGAAAATATTAGAATGTGGTAATGTAAACTACATGTATATTGTATTGTTCTACCGCTACTCCATATTGATGGCTGTCAAACCTCGTTGCACCAAGATGTTCAGGTATGAGTCCTAACATGAACAATGTAAAATCTATTGCCTGAAACCTCTTAGGCCTACTCTTTGATGATCAACCTAGTACATGTACATCTGTAGTTGTGTGGAAAAATAAGTATATTATTTGAATAGAATGAATGAAGGCCTTTTTTCCTAGAAACTAAGATCAGATTCTACAGCTCTCATTTATTGCTAACAATTTTGACTGTAATATGTGCAGCTTCATATTCAACATATCGCTGCGGAAAGTTTAAAATTATGTGAAAATGCAGTTTTGGATTTATAATAAATATCATCAAATGAGATGTATATACATGTGTCAACTGTAGTTGTACTTTTTTGAAGCGCTATTGCAAATGATTTAAGAAAAGAGAATTTTTTTTTCAATATCCTGTCACCATTCATACCTGTTTGAAGATGTATACAAAATGTGCTTCGGCTGATCACTTTTAAAACTAATCATCAAGCAACAAAAACAATGCCCTGTCTATTTATTTATTTATTTATGATCAACCTACATGTTTATCAAGTTATAATAGTGAACTGAAAATTGAAGCAGCCACCATGTAAATGCAAAGACCAAAAAAAAAATGGTAGGAACGACTTTCAGATTCAATCTACTGGTACCCGGTAGCTTTAATTGGGATTGGCCCCTTGGATTTTCATGACACCAAAAGCTAAATTATACGATTTGCTCATATGGAAAATTTGCTTTGATGAGATTTATTTTCCCCAGGTTTGTTGAACATCTTCAACAGAATGACAGCTTTCTGTCAAATCAGAAATAGGGCTGGCTAGGTGAGATCCATCTACACCACTAAAGAATCCAAAGAACGATCAAATCCATTACCTTCAGTCAGTCAGTCGAATGCTATATGGAGTTAGTTATGTCCTTATGTTCAAGTTAAAATGAGCTTCATAAACACTTAAATTGAATGAATTGATTGTTCATTTTTTACAAACTCTTGAATAAGTGTCCTGATATACTTCATTTCAAGTTTTAAAAAATTGCAATAACTCTAAAGGTTTTTTGTAGATATACCCTATTTTCTTGATGTTAAAAAGATGACCAAACCCCTCCATGCCTCCCCCCTCCCCCCAAAAAAAATTAAAAAATTACAAAAACAAATATTTTTTTTAAGTTTTAGGAATTTGAAATTGATGTATATGAAGTGCCAGATAACTCAGCTTTAGCACTGAAATGAAATCATGTAGATTTTGCATTCAAATGCTAGATTTGACTATTTTTTTACATGAGATTGGAGGAAGCCTTATTATCTTTGTGAGTATAGTGTAAAGCCAGAAATAAGCGCTAAAGTTCCTCTACTATACCCAGCAATAGCAGCCCTAGAACTAAAGTCTAATCCTCTAAAAAGGATGCAGATTGGGAAAAAAAATCTGAACAACATTGTAACTATGTATGTGATCCCACACACAAGCACAACAGTATAGAGTGAAATTCAAACTTTATATAAGACATTTCTTTTATTATCAGTAATCAACTGCGTGTAATTTTAATCAACATTTGCTTTCAGGAAACATCAACTAAATAATAATACACGTATCAGTATTTGTATAAAATATGGAAATTACAATATTATGAAATCTTTTACTATTGTACAAATTGAACAATTTAAAAAAGTACTATAGTAAAAACTGCACAGTTAATGTTCTTAACATTTAAACTGAAAAAGGTGACCGTAAATCATAATTTGTTTTTTTACATCGACATCTCTACTTTGATCATTACAATTTTTTTTAAACTGTTCAGTTCAATCCTGATTGAGAGGTAATCCTGCTGATTAAAAATCTTAGTTTAATACAATAAATGATTCTCTCATTAGTTATAGTTTTTTTTTCCTGCTGCAAAATTCACACAAGCAAAGTTCTGATAATAAACAGCTATGATCTTTTTGATAAAAAAAAATAATAAAAAAATGCAAGTGAATCCAAACACTATGAATGCATCACCTAAGATTCTTTTCAGAGACTACCGCAACTCAGAATATTGTAACAATAATTCACTCAAATCTTAAATGAATTGTAAATTTAAAACATTTCCATAATACTCTTATTGTCTAGCGAAACCTATTTCAACCTGCAGACAGACAATTGTTAGTGATGTTACAGAAAAAGTACTTTGCAGGTTTTACTTTACAAATTTCAAAAGAATTTTATTCTAGTAATATTGAAGAGAATTATTTGAAACTAATTTTTATAATCTTTTTCAGCCTGCCCCTATAGCAAGCTATTGTAAATTAGCAAAATATAAATCTGCCACCTCAAACAGCACAAAAGTCACAGTCAATAGAAATTAAGTCTTAGCACATTTACACCATAGATTAGTTTGGTGCAAATAGAAAGACACTCTAACACTATTGTAGTTGCACTGACAATATCTATTCCTTCAATCCATAATCATTTTTTAGCTTAAAAAAAGTAACAAAATGGAAAAAAAAAAGAACCTGTACAAAGGTATTAAACCAATGTTTTGTATAACAAGCTCAAGCATTGTTTGGGTGTTGAGATCTAACTACTGACCCATATATGATCTTAAATTGTAATCTTTATTGTCTGAATATATTTTTTTCCTACCTCACTACACTCAAAGTTCACTGGATGTCTCTAATTAAGAAGAAATAACATAATACAATGAATAAAAAATTAAAGTAATTTCAGATAAAAGAGAGACAGGGAAAGGGTATAGGGGGGACCAGACAGACAGAGAGAATAGGATATGGAGAGGGGAAGAAATAGAGCCTGACTGAAAAAAGATGATAAATTTACTCAAAAAGGGATGGAGAGATAGAGATAGAAAGAGAAATGAGACAAGGACTTTTAACCCTATCCGTACATCGTGTTTTATTATTGCATTCTTACATCGAAGGTAATTTTGTGTCCCCACATTTTAAATAAACACAAAAACTGGTTTATATTTTCCACACTTCTGGGGTGTAAATGTACCCCCTATTATTGTTATACGTAACAAACCATGTTACACCTATCTGTATTAGGAGGGTGGCAAAATTACCCCACTTTTGCTGTATAAAATAAATTACCATCCTCAGCTGGAATGGACGATGTCAGGGTATAGATATTTACTCAGTCAGACTTGCTGTTTCCTAACCTCTATTTGGTTAACAATGTGATTCCTTGTGATAACTTAAAGGATCTTTATAATTCAATTCCTGTACGGCATGAGGCATATTTAACCTCATTGTTTCCTCCAGAAATGACGCATAAATAACGCATAATCGTTTGCAAAAATGAATTTTTTTTTAAATACTGGAAAATCCCCAGTACAGTATTTGAAAAAAAAAAAAAAACTAACGCCTAAGGTAGCAAAGTCACCTCTGATTTATGGATAGGATTAAAAAGAAAGAGAATGGATAATTAGATTGAAAATGAAAAACAAAGCATGAGAGAATTGGGGAAATAAAAGAGGGATATTAGCATACACTGCCTTTTGCCATGGATATCTTTATATTTTGTTAAATCAGTGCATGAATCGAATCTGAAAGCAAAAACCTATAATTTCTATCCAAACGCATTTTTGGAAGTAGCCTTTTTTTTTTCCTTAAATCAGTATCAATGAAATTTCATTGGAAATTGTGTAATATTAATAAAAACTGAGGAGAAAAAAGTATGCAGTGCAATAATAAGGTTAAATAATTGAAACCCATGTCATCTACATGTGCATTCCTCTGATAATTAATTTGGAAAATGAAATTATTAAATGAAAGCCATATATTTGTCAGCTGTCCAGCAGTCAACTTTTTGTGAACTACGTCTATGTCAGGTAAGAATCTCAAGCTAGAGAAACATAGCTTTTGTTTTGCAAAGGGGCTAGTGGTAAGCCCCAACAGGTGTCTACACTTCTAAACTCCATATCCCCTTCCATGAGACCTGAAAAAAAAAAAAAGAAAAATATGTAAAAATAGCAGCAAAAATGAGAAAACAATTAAATTACACCGGTAAGATGCAATTATTTCTTTTTTTTTTTTTATCAAGAATGAAGGTGATTTAATTGCAGTAATGAAACGGAAATGAAGATGTTTTATATGAGACTAAATCCACTTACAACACTCAAAATGGCTTTGCAAAATGTCCGCTGCAAATTCTTACAAACTAATATAGCATTCTCAAGTAACAGAGGAAGAAGAGTATGGATTAATTCTACTGAGGTGCCATCCAAAAAAGATTTTATTCCTAAAGTTGGGTTTCACTTTACATCTGAAGTGAAGAAAGCTATGTTGAACTTAATTCAACATTGTTGGAAATCTTAATGTCTTGATTCAATTTTCAAATGTTTATTAAACAAAGTGGACATGTACTGATGCAGTATGGATTATGTAATGTGTAATTAGGGTTGTTTAAATTTTTTTTATTTACTTTTTTTATTTGTTTGTATGCATACAATTTTACAAGTCAAAATGTTTAAAATATATCCGTACAGTTTCTAAAAGATTAGAACTAACATATATATTACAATCATGTACTCATTAACTGATTACAATGCAAGCAGGAATAAAAAAATGTACCAGGTATACTGCTGCATTAATTAGATGACATCCTTTTGGAATGTGTATCATCTCATCTTTTTTTTCTGGTTCTGTATTTTGTTGGAGAGTGGATTGGAACATTATGATTTTCAAGCACTATCAGAAGGGACGTAGATCTATATTTCCTACATCTTAGGCTGCTGCTGTGCGCTAACATGGGTGAACTAATGTAACGGCTGGTGACCATGAACGATGCCTCCCTAGTTGATCTGCCATCCTGAAAATATATTTAATTTTGAGTCATATTTAATTTAATCGTTCAAATACGGCCTACATAGGCTTAGATATTAATGATGGGGGTCGTGGTGCTTTTTAAGCAAGTTCTACATTGGGGTATGATGACTGTGTTCTATAATAAAATAACAACATTCTATAGAGGGTGTGATAGGTGCAGGAGAAGGTGAGAGAGGAAACAAACTTGAAAGATTTACCTCAGAACCTAAAAATTTCTTCTCAATTACACATCTATAAATTTCCCTTTTTTATTTTCTAAGATCTAGAACTCCATCCTTATAAATGTTAAACTAAAGCAGCAATACACTTTGTCTTATTGCCTCCCTTCCCTCACACCTCTCTGCGTCCCATGTAATATTGCTTTTATTTCCCTCTAAAGGTTAGAGATATAATTATCTGAACCAAGAGCATATTTTATCAACTACAAGGTATGAAATACTAGATAAATTTGATCATTGTCTTTGGTATTTAATTGAGCTTTAAGTTCATTATTAATTATAAACAAAATTTAGATTTTACCTGAAGATTGTAGTTCTGAACATGATTATGTAAGTAATCACCAGTACTTAGCCTTGTCTTATTACTCAGCTTTCTTTAAATAAATGAAAAAGTCTAATGTTAAAATGTTATTGGATGAAACTTAGTGATGGTTAGGAATAGATTTTAATAATTTATTTTGATGCAAATCCTTTTATGATCATTTATAACTTTCCAAAGCCAATGCAAAATTACCAAAAAAAACAATAGAGATTTCCGTATTATTGCAGTTCTCAGCCCAATTCACTAGAATTTTTAAAATTGTATTTTTCCTTATGAATTTGATATACAGTAGTCTCCGGATAAACGCACGGTCCTCGGGAGGCTTCAATAGCTTGCGTTTAGGAGATGTGTGTCTTTATAAAAAGTAATGAAAAAATTTTGGTTACTTCCCTTATGGCAGTGCAAAATGCAGGGCTATTTCCCTTGATTTACACACATTTGGCGTGAAAGGGAGGTTATTAAACCTTTGAGTTCAGTTACGTTTTGGGTTCTTTTATTTTTATTTTTGTTTTTTGTTTTTTATTCTTTGGTTTTATCAAACAACGTTGAAATAACGAAATTCTTAAGAGGGAACAACATTGATCATTGAAGTTTCATGAACAAAATGTCTAGAATCTTTAAGTTTGCCTCAAACGTTAATGTCTTGTGAGTAGACATTATGTATCGTATCGAGTATGTTAATGAAAATAAGAGATTAGACTCTGAGAGTGAAGACTGCACAACACTACTGACGGATGAAATTGCAATGAGTGAATAATCAATCTTGACTATGACTAGACTTGTTTTACACAGATGATGCGTGACAGTGATAAATCACACGCGAACCTCAGACAACTGTGCAACTCAAAAAGCGAGGGAGGAGGGGAGAGGATACTAGCCGCAATGGATGGATCTGACCAGGCAGACAAAAAGCAGCGAAAATTGCATCACCTTGCTTGTGCTCCACGCCAACCCTCCGCTCCCTACCCTTCCAAGCTTGCGGCCGATCCCAGGTAGAGGGCATTGTGTGTTTAGATCTATACGACGATACTGATGTACAGCCTTTGTCCTCCACCCCTTCCCTTTCATGTACCGCTATGATGTGCTAGCACGCTTTCCAGGCTGCCATGTGCCGTAATAGCGTGGATATTTCGTCCACTTTACTACAGGGTACAGTAAGCAATACCAATTTAATAATTTCAAAGCGTGCGTTGAGGCGATGTAGCGTGCGTTTAAAGTATACCCATTACATAGTAAAAAATCAGTCAGACCGCTTCAGCGTGTATTTAACCGAAGCATGCTTTTATCCGAAGACTACTGTACTGAACATGAATATGAAGGTTTTATTTGACCCAAATAAATACTTTTCAAGATATCTCTAAAATCCCATTAAACTACAGTGCAAGTTTTGAATTTGTCGAGTAGCATTGAGAGGCCTAACCTGCGTTGAGCCAATATCTGCAAATTTACCAAGATTTCTAAGTTTTGCATCGCTGTAATCTATAAGCCCTACAAGAATACTTATCGGTTGGACATCCGATCAGGTACTTTGGTTCAAAATATTAAAATATGATGCCATATTTTCTTTTTATTGGTAATTCATTGTTAAAAAATGATAGAGATCTAATCTAGGCCTAGAAAAAAAAACAAGCCCAATATTTTTCTATGGCCTGATCAAAAGAAGCACTCTTTAGTATGATAGAGGTACCGTACCCATGCTGAAGTTGACCTACTAATCTAACTTTAAAGCAAAGATTATAGATCTAGTCTCGATGTCTCGAGCAACATCTAATTAGATCTTGATCAAGATTGTTGACACCGAGATCCAAATCTAGATCAGATTAAAGATCTATCTAGATCTGATCTGGATATATATCTAGATCTAGATGCAGATTCTCAATTCAAAGTAAAGCCTAACCTGGTTTAGATCTAAACTCTAACATGTAGCAGAGTCATGAAGGGACTCCTTGATGTAATTATTATATATATCTTGAGATTTCGATCAAAATAGTTTGCGAAAACTCACCTTTCAAAATTAATTTAAGTTTCATCTTGTCAACGTTGTTCTGAGTTTTGCTATTTATATTGTCGTCTTTGCAGGCACTAGAGTCTAGATCTCTTCAATCGCAACAACGTTTATGCTCAATTCAGTTAATTAGATAGTGATCAGATCTGAGTTCATTATTTTCAAATCGGTGGTGCAAAAAGAAGCTTAAATGGTAAATTATGAACACGAGGTTTGGTGCTTAGGCGTTTTGTACATGGCTGCGTTTATTCGGACACGGGTCCTGATAATGCCAGGTGTATATTCGGACACAGGACTATTTTTAGGTCGGGAAACCCCGTTCCCTATAATCATCTGAACCTATTCGGACATAAACGCGAGTTGTGTCCCTCGGACAAGGTCCTGATAATGCCAGGTGCATATTCGGACATCACAATATTTTTAGATAGAGAAAACCAGTTTAAATCATCTGTACCTGTTCGGACACTAGCGCGAGTTGTGTCCCTTTAAGTTGAACCAAATGTCTGTTATTTTGGGAGCTAAAAATTGTGCTAATTGTGTCCCTTTAACTGTAGGTGCCTATTTAAAGAAAAATGTAAGCTGCAAATGCAAGTAATTTAAATCTCAAAATCATAATATTTTTAGGGTCCAATTGTGAAAATACATGTAGCTTATTTTAAACTGATGTTATTGAGAAACGGTAATGCACATTGCATAAAAAAAGTATATCAGAGAAACCCAATACCAATACCAGTCACCTGCATTCTCCAAAAATAAAATTAATCAATGAATACCATATTATTTACATTCCAATGATCTTACAGTTGTAAGAAATTGTAAGAAAAAAAATCGAACAGAAACTCACTGACATTCCATGCTTCCACAAGTAACTTTGAATACTGGGAACCATAACTTGGCCCTGGCTTTTCACCTAGTGAACTAACAGTTGAATAGTTCGTCGCCGGGCGTTACTGATAACATTCCAGATGGTTGCTCGACACCCTTAAAATACACCAAAAGTTGACAACCCCCATAGCATGGCAACTGACCCAGTATCTAGTGAAATTAAATTTTCTTTTCTCTTTCATGGTCTACTCGCAACTAAAGCATTCTTGGCAAAACCAGGTGGGCACCTTCATTTTTGAGCGATATCCTGTACATGAAAAATGATACCACCTGAGACATTGCTCACACATGATCATCTTTTGTGTCAAATCATCAAGCTCTTTACATTCCCCACATTTATAGATGCCTGCATTCCGCCTACTCGCCACACCCTCAGAGAGTGTGGACCAAGCATTATCTGAAAAAATAGGATTGGATCACATCTAAGCTGAGAGTGGAGTCCAAGATGATGTCGTCAAAATCTCTGAAGTCCCTGAGCACAGCAGAACTGATTAAACCTGTGCCCAGAGATACACGTGGCCTGCATACTGCTCTAAGCAGTAGGCCTTGCCTTTTCTCCAGAGACAAATTTTCAAATTTCTTCGGCCCTTCTTTTTTTCTCTTGCGCGAAGTGAACAGCTGTTTATTTCGCGGCATTCCACGTGGTTTAACGAGCCTTGTGAATGTGACATCTTGCAGAGCTGAAAAGCCAAGAAGTGGTTCAGCAGCAGAGCTGTCTGAAAGCTCACAAGTTGTGGCAAGTGAGAGATGGAGATGCTCTGTAATAGAGGAGTTATGCCCTATAGAACTACCTGTACCTGGATGAAAACCGGAGCCGGTTTGGTCAGGCAAAGTTGTGGCAACTGAGAGATGGAGAGGCTCTGTAGTAGAGGAATTATGCTCATAGAACTACCTGTACCTGGATGAAAACCGGAGCCGGTTTGGTCAGGCAAATTTGTGGCAATTGAGAGCTGGAGAGGCTCTGTAGTAGAGGAATTATGCTCATAGAACTACCTGTACCTTGATGAAAACCGGAGCCCGTGTGGTCAGGCAAATGGCTTAAGATCTTCAACTTTTTCAAAATGATATGTCATTGATACGTCAATGTTATTGAATTAGCTAACGAGCATATTTTTTAATTTAAAAATAGAAAAAGACGAGGCAACAAACGTTTGTATATTTTGTTAATCCAAAACACTGTCTAACATTGCTCTTCAATCCATAGGCTACCTTTTCAGGTGGCCGCCGTTTTGGACTTTGTTGATTTTGTCTGTTAAATCGATCCAGGAAAAACAATTTTGTCTGAATGGTGGACACTTGAATAAATCGACACTCTATAGCCATACGACGAAATACATCCTAGAATGTATCTGTGAATGAGTGAAAATGTTTTTTGTTTCTTTATGCAAAAAATTCCCCTAAAAATAATTGATAATCTTGAACGGGAGAGAGAATTCCTCCATTTTCCCTAATTGATAAGAGGTTTAATCGTAGTTAAAAAAAAAACGTTCAGTTATATTTATTGTAATTTTAGAAAGATTTTCCTAAAATGTTTTCTGTAGCCAAGTTCATCAAATACAATTCTATAGGCAGAAGTTTCCAAAATTTCAAGACTGCTTGCGATTTCATGAAGTTTCAACCTCCTGTCTTGACGAATAAGCTCATCAACTCGCTTCACATTGTCTTCTGACGTCGCAGTTATCGAACGCCCTCTCCCTTCCCTGTCTGTCAAGTCGGAATGGCCGGCTTCAAACAAATTACACCAGTGATAGACTTGTGTACGGCTTATAACCTGCTCACCATATACACTCTGAAGTTCTTTATGAATTTCGGTAGGATTCAGACTTTTGGCGTTCAAAAAACGTATGACAGCTCTGATTTCCTCCTTTGACCAAGTTTCAAGGTGGGCCGCCATCTTTAAAATCGTCTAGACATTCATTGTGCAAAATGATGCACTTCATAATTTCTGGGAGTATCCGTAAGGAAATAAGGAATATCATGTCGTTTACAGAATTAAAAAAGCTCCACTGGTTGCTGAGCAATGGGCATTTTTCGGTTATTTCTGAAAGAGCCCTCGTATTTATTGTAATTTTAGAAAGATTTTCCTAAAATGTTTTATTTCACTTTTAAATAAATCTGTAAAGTGTGTTCTATTTGGATGATTACCAAAATCTATGTCAGGTCTTAACGAGACTAATTAACTCTTGAATCAAATACTTTTGTGTAATATTTTTAGGATACAGTGTGTATTAGAATTTTTTTTTTTTTTATAATGCACATTTCTCTGAATAAACTCTGCATAACACTCTTTGTATCTATCTTTGTTTTTTTGGGGGGGGGTTTTGTTTTTATAATGTTCATGTTTTGAATACCTCCTGCATTCAATACAATCAGAGTTTACGTAAATGCTTATGGTATTCATTAAGTGATTTAAATTCATTGTAAAGAGCTTACCATTCGTCAATTTTATAATAGTAATTGATATTACTTTTAACCACTCTACAGAATAAATATACTTGTGAATTAGATCTACTACAATCTGGGAAAACATGTCTTTCTCTTTTTTTTTTTTTTTCGCTTATTTTTCTTTAAATTAATTTTGTTTATTTAGCTCTCTGTTCCTTAGACCTCAGATTCTATGTTCTTTTTTAATAGAAACGGCCAGTGCAACCTGCTTGATCTTGCTATCCTTGAATTTACGGCCCTATCCTTTTAAATTACCCGGTGGATACATTGAAATTGGGCTGTTTATAGAGATACAAGCACTATAATTCGATTCCATAGTGACGATATTAATTATAGGCTATTTATAGATTTAGAATTGCTAGAATTCGATTCCCCGGCGGCATACTTGAAATTATGCTATTTCTAGAAATAGAAAAATTAGAATTCTTTGACGGCCATTTTGAAATTATGCTATTTGTAGAGATAAAAACACTAGGATACGATTTCACGTGACCATTATTTGAAATCAAGCTATTTATAGAGTTCGAAACACGAAGTTCGATTCCCCGGCGGCAATATTGAAATTATGCTATTTATAGAGATAGAAAAATTAAAATTCAATTCCCAAGCGGCCATATTGAAACTATGCTATTTTTAGAGATACAAACACTAGAATACGATTCCACAGTAACGATATTGATTATAGGCTATTCAAAGAGATAGAAATAGTAGAATATGATTCCCCGACGGCCATTTTGAAATTATGCTATTTATAGAGATCGAAAAATTAGAATTCAATTTCCAGGCGGCAATTTTGAAATTATGCTATTGATAGAAATCGAAACATTAGAATTCGATTCTCAGGCGACCATATTGAAATTAAGCTATTTATAGAGTTGAAAACAGGAGAGTTCGATTCCACAGTGGCAATTTCCTATTTGTAAAGATAGAAGAAAAAAAAAGAATTGAATAGAAAAGTTAGAATCCGATTCCCCGGCGGCCATATTGAATTTATGCTATTTGTAGACATGGAAAAATTAGAATTTAATTAACCGGCGGCCAAATTAAAATTATGCTATTTATAGAGATCGAAACACAAGAATGCGATTTCCCGGTGGCCATATTGAAATAATTCTAGTTATAGAGAGAGAAAATAAAAACTCCCCGGCGGCATTATCGAAAATATGCTATATATATACGAAAAAAATTAGAAGCAGTTATAGAGATAGAAAGTAAGAATTCCCTGGCGGCCATATTTAAATAAGGCTATTTAAAGACATCGAAGCACTAGAATTCGAATCCCCGGTGGGCATATTGAAATTATGCTATTTATAGGGATGGAAAAAAACAGAATTAACCGTCGGCCATATTGGGACTATGCTATTTATAGAGATTGCCAAATGAATTCCCCGGCAGCCATATTGGAATTATGCTATTTATAGAGGTCGAAAATTTAAAATTCCCCGGCGACCATATTGAAAGTATGCACGTTATAGAGGTCGAAAATTTAGAATTCCCCGTCGGCCATATTGAAATTATGCTGTTTATAGAGATGGAAGAAATAGAATTAACCGGCGGCCATATTGAATGTATGCTATTTATAGATGTGGAAAAATAGGATTAATCATCGGCCATATTGAAATTATCGTATTCATATAATGGAAAAAAAATTTCCCGGCGGCCATATTGAAATTTTATTAGTTATAGATATGGAAAAATTAGAATTAACCGTAGGCTTTATTGGAATTATGCTATGTATAGAGATCGCCAAATTAGAATTCCCCGGCGACCATATTGGAATTATGCTATTTATAGATGTCGAAAATTTAGAAATCTCCGTCGACCATATTGAAATTATGCTATTTATAGTTATGGAAAAAATAGAATTTACCGGCGGCCATATTGAATTTATGCTATTTATAGAGATGGAAAAAATAGAATTAACCGTCGGCCACATTGAAATTATGCTATTTATAGAGGTCGAAAGTTTCGCATTTCCCGGTGGCCATATTGAAATTTTGCTTTTTATAGAGATGTAATGAATAGAATTTTCCGGCAGCCAGACTGAAATTATGTTATTTATACAGATGAAGAAAAAATTCATTTTCCCGGCGGCCATATTGAAAATCTGCTATTTATAGAGATGGAAAAACTTGAATTAATCGGCGGCATATTGAAATTATGTTATTTATAGAGATGGAAACAATAGAATTAAGCGGTGGCTTAATTTAGAATACCCAGCGGCCATATTGAAATTATGTCATTCATAGAGATAGACAAATTAGAAATTGATTCCACGGCAGTCATATTGATTAATGCTATTTAATAAGCTCGAAAAATTAGATTCCCCGGGGGCCATATTGAAAAAATGCCTTATTTTTTAGAGATAGAAACTTTAGAATAAGATATTTAGAACTAGAATTATATTCCCAGGCGACCATCTTATTATCCTATTTATAGATCGAAAAATCTAAATTGGCTTTGTCGGCGGCCATATTGGAATTGTTCTACTTATAGAGATGGACAAATAAGAATTTGATTCTCGTGCGGCCATATTGAAATGTTATTTTTAGAGATAGAAACTCTAGGTTTAGATTTTACAACTAAAATTGGATCCCCCGGTGGCCATATTTTTATTATGCTATTATAGAAAAGGGGAATCCAATTCTAATATTTCTATCTCTATGAATAACATAAAAACAATATAGGCACCGGAGGATCGAATTTTTAACAGTCTCCCTTTTTGGTCTTGTTGGCTTAGTTATATTTAATCAACGTATCTTGCGTTGTTCTAGTGAATCCTTTCCCAAGTGTGCTTTTCTTTTTGTTTTCTGCTTGTGAATCAGTAGCGACTCTAGCGTGGGTATTTGGAAAGTCTCCGTTCTATCCTCCTCGTCTGTGTCCTCTGTAGTAAAAGTCGTTTTGATTTTGTAGGTAAGGCCTTCTGTGTTAGAATTTCCAATTTCTTAATCTTCTTTCTTTCCTATGGTCGAGGCGATTACAGTGTTCTGTATGCTTTCCTCTATTTCTCCTCTTTTTTCTTCCTTTCAACTTTCTTTGGTTAATCTTTCATACATTCTTTGTTTTGTGAGCTTTCCAGTCATACCGCGCCTCCGATACTCTCTCCGCCTGAGAGCGCGCTCACATAGCTTCTCGGGTGAGCTGTGTTCTGCACTTCTTGTCTTCCCAACACACTCTTTAGTTTGTCCTTCTCTCTCCCTACTTTCGAACATTTGTGGGGCCAGTGTTCAGTAATATTGCACCAGCAACACTGTTGTCTTCGATTTCTTATTACAACAAACCACAATATTTATTGAACAGTTTTACTGTCTCCAAAATTTACCTTTACACAATGGGGTACGTTTTTCGGTCTATTCGACCGTTGTCTTTAGCGTCTTCGGGTCTGCTCACTGTTGCCTCTTGCCCTAGATTTCTCTTTACAATTTATGGCTTCTAATTTTAGTTTGGGTGGAGCCCATAATATTCTTATAATTAAGTTTTCTTTTTCTCTTCTTTTAAAGTGCAGAGAGAATGGTTGATTGTTGACTGTTTTTGTTGTATTGTTTAGTAAGTCAGCTTCAGTTTTATTAAATTTTGTTATAGGGAGCCAGCGTGTAGAATCCTCAAGTCTATAAACTTAGTAAAAACTATCCTCCCCTGCCCCGGCTGATCCAGTCGTTCTGTTCACTAATTCAGAGTTACTTAAATATCATCCCAACTACACTGGGTAGCTCTCTTTCCTATAAAAGTTATTACAATTTCATTTGTGTCAAACTCTTGATTGTCTATAAGATCCTCTAGAATGATTTCCATAGCTTCTGAGTCTTGGGTTCTTGAATGCTCCGCCATCTCTAAATCATAAAAGGTGGCGGCCGATCTCTTATTGTTTCAACAATTCAATCCCGATATAGATCTAGGTAGACCGAGAACATGAATTAAGCTAATTGCAAAAATATCAAGGTCCAAAGTTTATCCAATTTCAAACCTTTCAATCGAAATTAGGTTATCTAGCGAGAAGTAATAATGAATGTTATATTCGTATATTTTTCTTTTGAGAAATTATCTTTAAACCCAATTTTCTTCTTTTTTTTTTTTTTGTTAGAAACCATTGCCGGTTGGCGATAGTGACCATGTACCTGCTTATTTCTCTTTCCTCAGATTTCACAATAACTATTATCTTCTTAGCTCGTCCCAGATCTTTTATCTCTATCTATATCTCGATCTTTTTCGAGTCATCAGTCCAATCTTAAAGATTTGTTCGAACTCCAAAAAATCGTGTCATTTTTGTTACATTAAGAGAACATGTAATTATAAAATTCAATATATGCAGCCACTGAGTGTAACCAGCTATATGCTGCTTGGGTAAATCAAGATTAGCCATAACAGTGGAAGCAGAGTGTCTTACTAAAGGGAGTGGAAATATAACATTATCTATAATAAATAATGCTGTGGACAGTTCTCATAGCCGAGAGGAATACTATGAATATAAATAAAAAAACCGAAAAAAAATGTTACGAAAAGGATATATGAGGGCACTTTTTACTCCGGTCTCAAATTCGATTATATTTTGATAATATGGTATTATTTTGATGATTTATAGAGATCATTTTGATTCTACAGCATTGGTATTGTATTAGTATAGAGAAAGAAAAAAATCGAAATCGATTCTACCGTTTTGATATTTTTTTTTTATATCAAATTCTATTCTATTGTAATGATATTTTGTTATCATGCTTGTTTATAGAGATAGAAGTATAGAGGTTTTTCTTACCCCTATTTAATTATTCAATATTGATTCACCATCTATGTGGCAGTTGGCTATTCCATGTTATGTTCCCAACACATACCATCTACGCATTAACAGAGTTTATACGTTTTTATTACTTTAAATGGAGTTCAATATTTCTTTGGTATAAAAATGACGGATCTTAAACTCTGTGCAAATTGGAATGAATTGAAATCACTTGGTGAATACCATAAACACATACGAAAACCTTTGGGTTTAAACTCTCAATGTATTGAATGTGGGAGATATTAAAAACAGGAACATTATCAAAAATAACAAAGATAGATAAAAAAAAAAAGTGTGTTATCTGAGTTTATTCAGAGAAATCCAAATTATAAAAATATAAAAAGAAATAATTTTATAATACAAATTGTTTCCTAAAAAAGACACATAATACAGTCTTTTAAAATAACGTCAATGGAACTTATGTATAAAATATAAAAGAATATGACATTTTCATTAAAAGAAATGATACATATATAATAAGGGCATTGCCTGTTAAATGAACTTTAATCTGTTTGAATTTCAGCTTACATTGCATTACAATAAAGCGCAATTGATAATTCACATAAGATTTTTTTCCACATATTCATTAATTAGGTTTTTACTCCAGTGAACATATTTTACCTGTTCTCTTTAAAAGCGTTATCAAGAGAAATAGTAACTGGATGATAAGAGAGCTTTGAGGATTCAAACAAGGTCCCACGTTTTACTTCTGAAAAGGAATCACAAAAAAGAAAGATTAATAAGGGGGGGGGGGGTGAAACCTTAGCCAAATAAAGAATAGATATTTATCAAATTTGAAATATATTGTATATGAAATAATCATATATAATTTATATAAAGATAGTTTATAATAAGAATTGCACAAAATTCTTTGTTTCAAGAGCTAATTTAATCTCATCAGATTTTAGTAATTATCTAAATAGCACATTTTACACGTTTAGAAAAAAAGTGAAATTGAACATAATTATTTAGAAAATCTATCTAACAATACAAAAAATAAAACTGAACAAACGATTAAACCCTTTATAAATTAGGGAGGATGGAGGAATTCCGTCACCCAGTCAAGATTATCAAACATTTTTAAGAGGAAATTTTTGCATAAAGGAACAATAATTTTTTTCACTCATCCACAGACACATTCTAGGATGTGTTTCGTCGTATTACGACTCATCAGTGTGGCTATAGAGTATCGATTTATTCAAGTGTCCACCATTCAGATAAAATTGTTTTTCCTGGATCGAAAGTCCAAAACGGCGGCCCCCTGAGAGGTAGCCTATGGATCGAAGAACTGTGTTGGGCCGTGTTTTCTCTGAGGCTTTACCTAAATCTAGAACAAGACACTTAGGCAGTGTTCCAAAACTGTCATCTAATTATTTTCGCGAGGCTGAGATATTGTTCAATCTTGCATGATGTTCTTGTGCTGCTTCTAATATACAAATTTACAACTCGTCATTACACCAAGAAAAACTTGCTTCATTCAAACCAGTTTCACTTTCAGCATCAGAAAAAAATCCTCAATACATAAAGCCATTTTAAAAATTAATAGAAAAGTATATAAATTCACTCTGTAAGAAAACACACGTCATGGTTGTGGTGGCAGTAGTAGCAGCAGCAGTGGGTGGAGGAGGAGGAGAAGAAGAAAAAGAAGAAGAAAAGTAATAGGAACCATAACCGTTACGGTCAATCAGTTAGGTGCCCTGTTCTATAGAGGAGGCGATCATAACCTTTTATTATTTAAATATATTAAAATTTAAGTTATTCTTGTTTTAAATAGTTCATTATATAAGCCCCTAGTTTTAAATGTTACAAAACTTAAAACCATTTCTAAAGAAACTCAAGTCCCAGGTAAATACTTGTCGATTTTAGTCGAGACGCGTATATACAAGCCTTTTCAGTTGAATATTGCTCACCCGATCGGATGGTTAATCAGCACACTGTTACGATGACGTTTGTTTATAGCTATCTAGAGCAACTCCTTCACAGTCAAAACAACCTCGTTCTCAATCTAACATGGAGAGGATGTGTTTTTCTTAGTGTGAATTTGTATACTTTTGTATTAATTTTAAAATGGCTTTATGTATTGAGGATTTTTTTTCCTAAAGCTGAAACTGGTTTTAATGAAGCAGGTTTTTCTTGGTGTAAAGACGAGTTATAAATTTGTATATTAGAAGAAGCACAAGAATATCATGCAAAAATGAACAAAATCTCAGCCTCGTGAAAATAATTAGGTCAAATGGTCTTGCTAGGACCACTTGGCCTAGTTTGGGATTAACAAAAGATACAAACGTTTGTTGCCTCATCTTTTTCTATTTTTAGATTAAAAATATGCTCGTTAGCTAATTTAATAACATTGATGTTAGGGCTATCATTTCGAAAAAGTTGAAGATCTTGAGCCATTTCACTCAAAGGTTTCTTCGAGAAAGATAATAGTCAGCCGCTATGTCAAACAATAAAAAATCAAAGAGCTACTTTGTGTTAGTTTAAAAAATTGGAGATAAAAACAACTTATAGTAAGCCTGAATCATTCCTCTTTAAACGACTTTTCTTGGCTCTTTCCACAACTCAAACTAGCAGAATTGAGCTGTGCCAGAAGTTTAGCTCTCACATGTTTACATTGTCATTGTGTTGTTAGTACATTATACAGTTTGTAAGATTTCAAGGTTCAGAGGGGAAAAAAGCACACCATTTAACTTGACCTCACACAATGTGGACCCATGCTAAAAGATGGAATGGTTTAATGTTCTCATGCCGTCTCAAGTAAATCAAAAAGCATATTCAAATGTCATCAGAATCCTTACTGATGTGCCTAGTAGACTTTATGAATTCACTCAAACCAAGTTGATCTTGCTCGGTACTCACCCCAGGCCAACTGGCATACAGCAAGCATAGAAACCTCAGCATAGGACACATACAAACAAATAGAATAAGTGATTTGCTGTGTAGAATAATAATTAGGCTCAAGAGTTGGTCATAACTAAAGTATTAAAGTAAGAATAAACAACAAGAGCTGGTTTGAACAAAAGACACGAGTAACAAAGGTCAAAGGTTATCCAGCATTTAAATAAGAATTGAAAAGCTTGGGAGCTCGGTTAAAAATATCTTATTTCAATCAGTCCCATAATGTTAACTGGGACTAAAGAAAGCTAGCCTGAATTATCGAGAGATGAATAATGAGAATCCAAATTTCAACTGACTACTATATATATATATATATATATATATATATATATATATATATATATATATATATATATATATATATATATATATATATATATATATTGTCATTGTATGCTTATGCTCTCTCTCTCTCTCTCTCTCTCTCTCTCTCTCTCTCTCTCTCTCTCTCTCTCTCTCTCTCTCTCTCTCTCTCTCTCTCTCTCTCTGCCTGTCTGTCTGTCTCGTTCTAACACTCTTTGAAATTTGAAGTAAAAATAAAGCCAGAAAATACATCGCGACATGGTGACTTACATAAAGATACATGTAAGTAAATAAAGATAGCACTGAACAAAGTTGTTTAACTAAAAATATAGGAAGAGAAGTTCACAAATATATTCTTTCATATGATGCTATTTTTCTAACTGTCAATCAATCCCACAAGTGCCTCGAATTAACCTGGATTAGAATTATTGTTACTACCCCGAGGTCCTCCTTTCCAAAATCGGCTAGTTGCACTCTTGAGTCCACATATCCCTCACATAAAAGCCTCAAGAGTTGGGAGAAAAGCAAAAAAAAAGGTTTGACTCTGGTGAGCCAGCTCTAATAAGAGTTTAGAGCTAATGTCTTAATATGAAGTGAAAAACAGAAATGAAGATTTAATATGGGGAAAAAAATGATATAGGATATAGGGCAAGGGAAAAGGAGAAAATTCTCATAGTCTCAGCCCAGGATAAGACATAATGACAGAAATGGGAGGGAAAAGAAAGAGTGAGAAAGGAGGCGAGGTTTAGACAGTTACATCATACAGTGTTGAGCTGAAGATCAATATTAAATTAGATTTACTAAAGAGCAAAAACAAAATAATGGCTACAGCAAGTAGTGTAAAAATTAAATGTATGTTTATAAAAAGTGTAAACCTTAGAATGTTTTAAGATTAAATCAAACTTATAATATTTGCTCAATTGGTAAAAAAGCATGACTTATATAGGGCGGCAGATCAGAGCCAACTCTGAGAAAGAGAAATGAGGGTATCCTTCCCTCTGCTAGTCTCTGAGAGGTCCTTGGGCAAGACCAATTAAAAAAAAACATGAACTGATAACAGACAGCAACAATGTGAGTTGATGGGTAAATCAGCTCATTAAAACAAAACAAAAAAAAATAAAGTGTGGTGTCTGACAAGGATGTGTGTTTGCTCCTGACCTTTTCTCTCTCTACCGTAAAATGATTTGAGAAGCATAGCAGGGTACTCAGGAATTAAAATAGGAGGGCACAAAGTAAGCAACATGAGATACACTGATGACGCTGTATTAATTGCAGAAAATAAAGAAGACTTGCCACAATTTTTAGACATCACTGAAGAAGAAAGGAGAAGGAAAGGAGAAGGAAAGGATAAGGATTAAAGAGTAAAAATACAGAAGTAATGGTCATCAATCAAAACAATGAGTGTGCACAGATCAATTCTTTAGTAGCCAAAATTAATTTAAGTTCAGGAATCAATGCAAATACTTGGGCACTTTAACGTTAAGAGATGGACACAACAACTGTGAAATCGCATCAGGAACGGCACAAGTTAAAAATGAGTTTTCATTGACTGAAATCAGAACTCACAAATGAATACATCTCATCTACATGAGAAAAAGAGCACTGGAGTGATTTATTGAACCCACCCTTATGTATGGATGTTAGGCTTGGACAATTTAAAAAACAACTACAAAATTAACAGGAGGCAACAGAAATGTGGTTCCTAAGGAGAATGCTAAGAAAGAAATCAAACTAAACTGTGCTATGAGGAGCTGGCACATCATTGCTCATAAATACCATATGTAAACTACAGGCAGTCTTTTTTGGCCATGTGATGAGAAAAAACATCTTGTGACAACTGGATTGATTTTAAAGGAAAAGGCAGCAGGGGAAAGAAGCGAAACAAGATATAGCATGGACCGAAAAAAGTGGCTAAATGTAAAACGAGTGACAGATGCACTAACAGCATCAAGGGATAGAGATGCGCAGAAGGTCATGATCGCCTAATCTAAAGAGCAGGGCACCGAATTCATTGATACATAGAGAATTTTCCATGAATCATCTAAGGATTGCCGTGTTGTTACAAAAACAAAAAAAAAAAAAAAAAAAAAGGTATATCTGATAAACGTAGTGGTAAGCAATATAAACATATATTGTCTTTCTTGTTTGAATGTAGATAGATACCACATATGTTGGGCGCTGCTTTACATAAAATTATGTATAGGCAACCACTGTCATGAATACATCACAAACTGCAAAAACATCACACTCTGGTTCTATAACATTTTCAAAGCTGGAAAGTACAAAGGACTCAAATCACAGATAGTGAAAAAAAAACAACCCATAACACAAAGGAATGTATTCACAGACAACACTTCGCAGACATGAAATTTGCTTGAAAAGAAAGATATGAATATTACAAGGTAAACATGTAAGTCTCACTTGTACATAAGGTGTAAGCTGACTACTTTTGACTGGTCTACAAATGTAGCCCAAAATTTGTCTTGACCTACAAAGACTTAAAGAAAGACAAATGATTTTTTCCCCTCTCCTAATTTTTTGGAGAAAATGCAAAAAAAAATTATTTTTGTGAAAGATGAAGTTTGTTTTGAGCAGAAAGGATAAGAAAAGAGATGACATGAAAGCTTCAATTACCCGTCTGTCCTACTGGAGAAAAAAAAAAGAAAAACACACAAAAAAAGATAATAATGCAATGATGTCACAAGGCTGTTTGAATTGAACCAACAGAAGATCTCAGCACTTAAAGCCTATATTTCTGCCAAGTCATGAACGGGCGTTGATTTCTTAAGTCTACCAGCCTTATTCCCATTGTAATTGTGATAAAACAATAATTAAACCTAGATTTCAATGATCTTGTCACAAGCGAAAAAAAGAGAATTAAGAGTATTAGATCAAACTAGATAAAGCCATCAATTATTGGCCATGTCTGATTTGGTTAAGCTAATCGCTACAAAGTGTGAGACTTCAGCCATTTACTTTGGAAATACAAAAATCGTTTTAACACCAAATTAAAATATTATAGTTGGTTCAGGAATTAATAAATGCACTAAATTGTAAATATCTTTTGGACTATAAAAGGACCTCAATTGCTTATTGTAATATTTGACAATAAACTTACAAAAGCATTTTTTTAACCACATCAAACATATATAACAGCTGATTTTGCTTCTTTGTTAAATTTAAGTACCTTTCTAATTCTTTAGAACAGCAACAGCTCTCCCTAAAGACTATGACAGAAGCCTGGTATAATGCTGTGCTTTGAAAAGGACAAGTCAAGCAACATGTCTATACCAATTCATTTTTACCTTTATAACTAATCTTATTGCTATGGTATCAAAAGTAATGATCACATGAATTTAAACTGGTTTAGAAATTCTTAAGAAAAGAAAATCAACTTACACATCAAGGGAAAAATCCCTTATCTAGGCTGAATGAAGAGGTTGAAGATCTCCGTCAGATTATCACTGAAGATGTTGAGTGGAGCACATATGAATAGACAGGAAAGAGTTACACAGAGAAGGCATAGGGAAAGAAAAAGGGAGGGAGGGAGGAGAGGGTGGGGATGGGGAGAGAGAGAGAGAGAGAGAGAGAGAGAGAGAGAGAGAGAGAGAGAGAGAGAGAATTTATATACATTTGTATCAATTTTAAAATGGTAGAATTTTTTTCTACTGCTGAAACTGGTTTGATTGAAGCAAGTTTTTCTTGGTGTAATGACGAGTTATAAATTTGTATATTAGAAGAAGCACAAGAATGTCATGCAAGAATGAACAAAATCTCAGCCTAGCAAAAATAATTAAGTCAAACGTTCATGCATGACCACATGGCCTAGTTGGGCTGACTTTCCCCTTCACTATTCATCAAAAGTAATCTGTGCAATAATTTTTTTTCATTCTCCCTATCTCAATTTGCTCAATATCGGTTACGTCTTAAAATTCTCAGTTAGCTTCACCTGGCCATGTAAAACGAAAAATAACAATCTAATATTTAGATCAAGATTTATAATTATTTCCTTTGGAATGAAAATCACCTACTACAATTATAGCCTCATGTCATGTTCTGTTTCAGTTAAAAGATCGAGATTTACTCTAAATTCAGCTCTACCTATACGCTTTGCCATCGATTTTAATAATTAGTGAGATGGTATCCTGACAAAAAAAAAAAAAAAAAAAAAACCGAAACGCCTAGCTGTATTCACTATTATCATATGAAGAAATAAGAATGATCTTTTGTTGGAAATAACGGTGAGCTCTGGGTGTGAAGATAGAGAGAAGAAATTTTTTGGACAAATGAACGATAAAGTAGACACCAATATCATGAATAGTTTCAACTACAATACAAATGTCAATATTGGAATTGAAATGTATAAAAATTTAAAATAATAAAAATAAAAAATACATTTTACCTATATAATATATCGTCCAGTTTTATACTTTCTTACAGGTTGGTACTCAATGACGGAAAAATATCGTACTCAGCGTAGAATTATATTTTCACCATTTCTTTTGCACGTTCAACCTTCAACAAAAGTTTCTGTATTTGTGGAGGATCACATGAATGTTTAATGTATACAGAATTCCCTAAATTTACGGAAAATTCTCTTTCCTGTACAATGGAACCCATATTTAACACCTCGAATAGCGAAAAGCATTGCTTTAACGACAGAGCCAAAAAAACACCGTCTTTTCCTATATTCAATTTATTTCTGCAAAATTGACACCGCTTCCCAAAAACTTTTAATAGAAAAAAATCCTTAGCATTTTGTCCTGCCTGCATTATTACGGTACAAGCGAACAAGCAATGCAGGCTTTCCTGTCTTTTCTCCACAGATTCCCCATGTATATGAAAATATGTATTTATTTCCATAAGAGGCAGAATAGAAAAAAGCAAAGGAAAGTGTAATTACTTCTTGGGAGAGGTCATACCCTTGATGGTTCAAATCCTACACTGTGATGGCCAGGAAGGGTGGAGACTGGTCTTTAGGCCTCTGGATCTTCAACCGAATCTTGGCTTCATAACCTAGTTTGAGCTATCTGTGAAAGTGATGAAGAGTATGTAGTCATATATCTATCGATAGAGTTGAATGTTACAAAGTTCATTTAGTGTATAGCTTCAAGCCATATGGTAGGCAGTGGCCAACATCTAAAGAAAAATAACTATGGCTTATAAAATCTGAAACCTCAACATAAATGATTGATTGGCAAATCTAGATCTAGAGTGAATTATAATCATTTGTTCTATGAAATGCAAAATGTTTCAGATCAGAACTCTGACAATGCCTTTCAAAAAGGCTTTTGGTACCCTCATGCCAAATTTTCCATTCTGTTATAGGCTAGATCTAGAATCTAGATCTAGATCTACTCCAAGAGGCAGGAAAGGATTTAAAAATCTAGACTAAGGATAACTCACCCCTTATCTTTAACCAACCACTAAAATCTAAAATCAGATCGTCTAGATCTGGATATAAGACCTATCTATATTTAACTCTAGATCTCATTAGCACATTTGATGGGACTTACCTTTTGTTGGCATGGGCGCTGACCCGTCGAGGTACTGGTGTGCTTGCACACAAAGAGAATACTTTCATACTTAGGGTGCTTCAGTATTAGTTCTTTCACTGACTCACTCGATCTTTTTACAAATAGACTGTGAGTTGCCACTGAAAATGATTTAAAGGCCGCCTCAAACTCTTCATACGTTTCGACCACACGTTCTTTCTCCATTTTGAACATTGGTGGAAAGGAAGTGAAATCTGGGTTAGACACGAATTTTGTGACGTCACATGGAATTCCGTGTCCGTTTAGATTCAGGCGAGTATGGGGACACATGTCCCTATAGACACATTGTTTGTACATTTTGAACCACGTAATGGACAAAAATAGCACAGCCGCCATGATTTCTTTAAACCACGTGATAGCTATAAAAAGATTTTGCGGGTGCCTATTGGTCGTTTTCGAAAAACAAGACGAGCGTAGAACTCTCTGCTAGGTGTTAAAAATTAAAAACTGATATTCAAAGAATAGTTGAAAACAAGTTGACTCGGTTGAAATTGATCTAGATCAATTTATTACATTTGTTCTATTATTTTTGTACCCGTTTCTAACTGGTTGCAAATTCATTGTCCTGAAAGTCGTGTGTTCTTCATAACAAGAAATTTTCCATTGTTAGAAGTTCCAACGCTGTCTATTTCACTGAAGACTGGTAATAAACTGACTGTGACCACATTAGGGTGGCAAGACTTTTTTTTCTATAGAAAAAAACTTTTATTAAATATTCCATTTTAGGGTTCACATGTGCACCAATAATGATGAAAATAACAGGTACACGCATAAAGAAATTTGCGACAACGCACATTTTATTCTGATAAATGAAACTTCAGACGTGACGTTGCGTTTAATTAATAAATCGCATTCAATTGAATGGAAACCTCTCTCTCTCTCTCTCTCTCTCTATATATATATATATATATATATATATATATATATATATATATATATATATATATATAACTCTAAGTCACTACATTCCCTCGAAATGCGTTGACTATGATTTATTTTTTTCTGTTTGTTTTGGGTTTGTTTGTTTTTTGTTTTTTTTGTTTCTTACATCAGAAATCTCTAACAAAGCTATGACTAAGATCTCATAAATTGATCAAATTCTTAGACAATGCTTCATTTTATGCATATCGTTTTTCGAGCACCAGCGGCTAAAAATCAATGCGTCCATATCGGATAAATTTTAACGACCGCATTTACCTTATGAGGAAAAGCGGAGGGGGAGGGGCGGAAGTAGTTTGTTGTGCTCAAAAGTAGCTGACCTTAAGATTAAGATTTAAGGAATAGGATTAGCAAGAAAGTAAAAGTAATTCCTCATCTCAAGAAATCTACTAAACACGTAGAAAAATATAATACGGCACAGCACGAATCAAGATTTTAGCCTCCTAAGCACGTCTAGTATAGCGTTTGCCCTGTAAAACGTAAAACTTCCCAAAAAAAAATAACGCAAATGCAAATACACCAGATTTCTAATGTTTGAGAGAAGATGTCACTTCCCCTAAGCAACGATTAATTGCTGATTCCAATCAATTTATTGTTCATCGTCGCTAAGTAGAAAATGTTTTCAAAAGCGTAGATAATTTAGTATAATCTTGTCCTTATTGAGCTGAAGCAGCCCATAGAGGACTAAGGTGCAAACTCCAGACAGAAAAAAATATACAATAAACATAGCAAATGAGAAAGAGGATATTCTATTGAAAGCTCTTGTGGAAGGGGCTGAGATGGCCCGGTGGTTTTCAAAGCTCAACGACAGAGCTTAGGGTTCTTATTTTGGATGGTTAAGTGTTCTTTCACTCTCTATCTTCTCATCTCTCATGGAATGAAGGCAGGAGGCAGTGTCTATAGCTTTATTCATTCATTGACTAAAGGCAAATGCTCAAGAAGGCGCAGAAAAGCTCCGGAAGGCTCCTGAAATGAACATTAAACACAGACATAAGCAATGTATCTTAACATATTCACATGATAATGAAATCAGTTGCGACATAGTTGTACTATCTTCGTGATGTTTAGAAATGCATACGATTCAGTGAAACAAATTACTACAAGGAACGTAATGGATAATATTAATTCAACTAACAGGACTCATTCCTCCATTAATGTATGGAATTATACACTGATAAACAGACGGACGTAAATTGGTAAGTAGGTTAGTGAATATACTATTTTTCCGTCTCTTACTTGTTTCTCTCTCTCTCTCTCTCTCTCTCTCTCTCTCTCTCTCTCTCTCTCTCTCTCTCTCTCTCTCTCTCTCTCTCTCTCTCTCTCTCTCTCTCTCTCTCTCTCTCTCTCTCTCTCTCTCTCTCTCTCTCTCTCTCTCTTTCTCTCTCTCTCTCTCTCTCTTCTCTCTCTCTCTCTCTCTCTCTCTCTCTCTCTCTCTCTCTCTCTCTCTCTCTCTCTCTCTCTCTATATATATATATATATATATATATATATATATATATGCCTGTATTCTATATACAAAATACAGCGCTTTACCGGTTTAAGAATGAAACTCGATCTCATTCTACCTCTCGATCTAATATCAGTTTCCAGGGCACCTCAAGCCACAATGAGCAAAGCAATATAAAATGCATAACCTCAAAGTCAGAACTTCATCGACTGTTTTACTAACAAATCAAACTATAACGGAATATTCTTATAGACTTTTAATCAAATAACTTAAAGCCAATAGTTCGTATAAATGTCGAATGATCTCCTCCAGAGTTTGGTTTAGCATCCTATTGATATCTGCAATGAATTATCTAAATATAAAGATGCTACCAGATCTAGATCACTAAGTATGCTACATTACATTTTTGGACATACCCCCAGCACCGACTGTCCCTGGATGTTGGTCAAACTGACGGTCGTTCGTTAGATGGTCGAATGTAAAGTTAGTTTGAGAGATACCCCTTTTTATGCAATTTACGGAGGGCTTACCACGTGTTGGACTCCACTCTAAAATTAGTATATGATGCACAATTTAATTGCGGGCGTCATTGGTGACTCATATGGAAGGATATGGACTTGGGAACAATTCTGGCATTGTCTTCAGGTGGGTACGATCCTCCTACTGACGTATCTAATGGGTAACTGAGCTGATTCATTTGGTTTTGACGTCAGGGATTTCCCAAGCGTTTCCGCTCCCACTCTTGACTCATGATTGCTGGGGATCATAGAATACAACTTTATATCTTTACCTCAAGACTTAATGACGAGAACGGGTGGACTTAGAGAAGTAATGAGGGGAATTATCGGAGGAATAAAGCGATTAATAAAACTATTAACTATGAACTACTATTATCATTGTTTTATCAATAAACCAAAAGTACCTATCCCACACTATCTAAAAAAAACATAAAGAAAAATACTACCGTGCCCGTGTTTTAAACGCTTCTTATTGGGTAGAGCTTACGATGTCTAATAGGGTGGGTTAACTCTTCCTAAAATCGCAGTTCATTATTTTAAGTCTTTTATATCAACTAATAAATTCCACAACTCTCAGCCTGTCTTTCTTTCCTTAGATCTATGAGCTGCGTTTATCCCACTCAGTGCGGGTGTTATTGTAAAGCTTCCACCTGGGGAGTAAAGGTAGGCCAAGCTATATCGAGTAGACTGGAAAAAATGAACACAAATAAAATATACCTACTACACGAATTTACACTGACACCTGAACCCATGACTTACAAATGAGTTAGCGTTCGGGGCTGTAAATCGCTCTAACCGACGCAACTTTAGGTCGAGGGGTTATTTTTACGGTCTTTGGTCGAAGGTTTGGGTCCCTCAAAGGGCAAGCATTTTTTTTTCTCAGTCATTTTCAATCAAAAACTTTTCTCAACCACCAGTACTCAAATCGGTCGTGGGATAGCATTATTGTAGATTATGACACATAAGATAGCTTGAGAGGAAATCAATAAACATTTTCCTCGCGCTCGCTTATTCAGTGCTTGTGGTAGGGAGACGGACACAATGCCGCTTCTGCAAGTAGCTACAAACAAAATAATAATAATAAAAAAGAATAATATCAATATTTTAAATTTCCTGCGTGATCATAACTAGAAGCATTTTTTGAAAGCATAGAAAAAGTGCTTATTCTTGTTTACTACAGGGGGAACTTCACAGAAAAATAAAGATAATTTTACGTTGTTGATATTTTTTTTCATGTGTTTCCAAACGTTATATGGAATTTTCTAAAAGCCGGCGGTAGCGGGAAAAAAAAAAAAACAGTTGGAGGCCCTTGATTTTGTCACTTAGGTACTATCACATTATGATCCATCGCTGGAGCTGATTGATAGGCAGTGGTTGTGGCTTATGGGAATAAACTGATCATTTCTAGAGATGCGTCAAGCAATGTTTGTACCGCTCCGAGAAACGCCTGCCCTGGACTACCGACAAAACGCTTCGGCATAGATTGATATGGTTTATTCGTGTAACTGAAGCCTTATGGGTGTAAGCGGACGCGACGTGAGAACCAAGAGATTTTTTTGAATCACAGCACAATAACATCATACCTATCTCTCCACCTATCTCTAACTTAACATAATCAGAGAGCACCGACCCATCCACCAGGTGAACATGTCAAGACTGATCTCCCATACTTTTCAGCCTGTTTGAACTTTATGGGTGTTCTTATGAATTTTATTAGTTCGCTGTCAGTGCAATTTTAATTCCACAATAACGAGGATAATATCTAGTATCTTGCTATGATATTGAAACAGACGATTTAGATCAAGGCATGGTCACCGATCTGCTTTTGCTCTTTTGACACGAAATGAGCAGTGGTGACATAGACAAAAATTATGTTGAAACTTCATAGATCACAATGGAGAAAATCAGAATCATTTCTGCATTACAGGAATATCCATTTTCAAATAATATAAAACGTTACTTTATTGACATAATTAAAAAGAAAAAGTACGGAGCTGAGCAAGTTTCAGCTCAAAACTCAACCATCGATGGTGGTATGGGTTTCAAACCCGGGATGCGTGAGACCTGGAGATTGTAACTAACTTACGTGAAAAAAAAAATAAAAAAAATCATCACTACATGTTAGCTCATGGGGTTCACTCATGAGGCTCATAACCCTGAATGACACCAGCGCGTGGGTATATCACGTGGATTTTAATAATACATTAGGATCTCTTCAACTTTTTGCGATATCTAAATGTAAATAAAATTTTTATCTTTGGAATTGTAGTAGTAGTAGTAGTAGTAGTAGTAGTAGTAGTAGTAGTAGTAGTAGTAGTAGTAGTAGTAGTAGTAGTAGTAGTAGTAGTAGTAGTAGTAGCAGCTGCTGTAGTTGCAGTAGTAGGTGAATGAATGTAATAATTGTGGATAGTGATAAATGACGCGAAAGGGGGGGCAGAGAAACTTGTAAGATCATTCTACTTGATGTGCGCTGGCTCAGCGGTCGCGACCCAGCGCAGTGGGGTTCAATGGGAGACTTGGTAGCACAGAGGAGGCTGAGCGAAGTGAGTGGAAAACCCCAGACGACACAAACTTCACTCTTCGCTGCTTGCCAAGATCCTGCCGGCACAATTCGCTTTTTTAGTCCAACTTCTCTATCAGTGTGTTAGGGACGAAGGAACCGGGCGTTGTGAGAGTAGCCTATTGTGTTCAGTATAATAGAACTTTCGAAATTGACCTTGATTTTATAAGCCTTGAAAGTTTCATGTGGTCAGATTAGGTTTATATCTAGATCTAAATAAAAATTAATCTGATTGGATCAAGAATTAAGATCTTCAGATATCAAATTCCAAACTGATTTTAGGTTTGAATAGAACCACCGCCTGATTCTTGAGAGTTGACTAGAACAAAAGATTCATCCAATCTTTAGATCTAGATTAGATATAGATTCCAGGTTATTATTCTCCATTATCGATCACAGAGCCTAAAAACTAGATTGGATCTAGATATAAATTGTTTCTAGATCTAGATCTAATTACAATAAGGCAGACTTAGAACAAGACTAGAATAGACTGGACTGGATTCTGTTCAACAGTGGGAGAAGGCTATTGAGTTCGGCATCTCTTGAGTTTGTGATTTCAGCCTTGGTAAAGTAATGGAATTGGACTTGAATGGCGTGTTCTACTTCGTGGTGCCGGTATTTTTAACATTTTCGTGGCTACGGTTTCGAGGTTTGGAATATATAATCATCAATTATCGATGGATTTTTGTCTGCATGTTTCTTCTCCCATTATCAGTATTTTACGATGCGTTTATGTACATCAGAGCAAAAATTGTGTTCGCTCTAAATTCAGCTCCTAAGCAACATGATGCAAGAGTGGCAAACGTGCAAAAGCAGGTGAGAACAACTATTTAAATGGCTCGAGATTTAAAGGTGCTACTTTAGATATAGATCTAAATGCAGATGATCAATACAAGATGTAGCTGATATAGCAAATTGAAATAGTTTTTAGGAGCGCTGCCCCAGCAGCTGTGGCATTTAAAGAGCGTGCGCCTTTACTCAGCAACAGGGCTCTTAGCTCACGTAGCGAGATCGAGAACCACCGTCTGTGGTTGAATTTCAGTTCCGCCATGCCTGACGGGGGCATGTCTCCTGGTACAAAAGGTCGAATATTTCCGTTTTGTGGATAGGCTAAGACAATAAATTGAATTGACACAACCATAGACGTAGAGTCAATTATGTTTCAATTTTTTTTTTAATTTCCAATTTGGTCTGAAAAGCAAATTATAGATTTTAAACAAAACTACTCTTCAGACTTTTTCAATTTCATTAGGTATATAAATGTAAGAATAGTTAGACAGGATGCTTCAGCCGCGTTTTAGCTTAGGTCCAGACAATTATAGTGTTCAGTTGCAGGAATTTTTTTATTATTTATTTTTTAGAGTTCGTGCAGTTCAACCAATAACTAACATGGCATACTGACACCATTGGAAACTGCTATAGCATTTTGTGTGTGTGTGTGTGTGTTATTTTATTTATTTTTTTTCCGGGGGGGGGGGGGGGGGGATCATGAAAGATGATGCGTGTACAGGTATTAATTTAATGATTTCACATATTTTCAATAACTTCTTGATATGTTCAAATCTTAATTCCCCATCCACCCAAGTATTTTTCATTGTTTGAATGTAAGGCCTACTTAAGTTAAAGTCAGTTTGATAATGTAATTTGTAATGCTTTAAAATTGACTATAGACGTTTAATGATCACTCTGATTACGAAGAATTGGAGAGTTTTTGGGGTTGTTTTCTTTTTATTAGCTCAGGATTTTTAAATTTTTTTTTTTTGGTCACATTAATTGATTATTTTATTTACAACAATCATAATGACATTTCCTCTGGGACTTAAAAACACGTCAAACTTGTATAATTTGCTTATTTTCAGACGGTGGATTTCTCTTTTATTTAATCTTAGATTTAATATCCAGAGAAAGCCTATAGCTGCATTATTCAAAAAAAAAATCATACAGAATTTGCTTGTTTACGTTACATACCGTCAGTATTTGAAGGCTCTGATGTGAAAAACAGGTGGTGGGAGAGTGGGGCCACACCTTTCTGTGGTTGGGCTTTTTATTGACGCTACTCCTACTAGTAGATGCTGATAACGACAGCTCTATGGGTGAAATATAGAAATGCTTGAAATATTTAAAGACTGGAAAACTGTAAGGCATTTGAGGACTTGTTGCCTCACGTTGAGTCAGGACCATTGACAAACAGCCAGTGTTTTTTGTCTCACAGAGCAACGGTGATTTCAAGCTTATCAGCAGAAAGTTAATAAAACGGGGTCAAAGTTAGAAACATGGCTATACCTTTTTTGTATCCCTTTTGGTAACTAATGTGTTCTTAAATTGCAATCCTTACACGTCTCACTGAAGCGCTTTATTGTTGGTGGACATAATCTTTGGGTGCATTAAGTTACGGTGTGGTTCAGTCCATTCGATCCAAATCCTGGCAACATAGCGTACAGATTGATAACTGGTTGAGAGATCAAGGTAAGTTAGACAATGTACAAACCGGCTGAGGGTTGATGACAAATTAGACAATGCTCAAACAGCTCGAGAGATCATTTGTAATAAATTCAGATAACGGACAATCTGATTGAAACTTTTTGTTGTTTAATATAATATGCTTTCGATAGAAATCTTGACAAATTAGGTTGTTATTGTAGCTTAGGGACAGATGGTAGTGTTAATGAAAATTTGTAAGGTTATTGCCTGAAAGATCTGAGTAGATTTCGACAGTGTGCAAATTTATTTGTCAGGGGATCCCAGTAAATTTCGACAGTGCGCAAAGTTAATTGTCAGGGGATCCCAGTAGATTTCGACAGTGTGCAAAGTTAATTGTCAGGGGATCCCAATAGATTTCGACAGTGTGCAAAGTTAATTGTCAGGGAATCCCAGTAGATTTCGACAGTGTGCAAAGTTAATTGTCAGGGGATCCCAATAGATTTCGACAGTGTGCAAAGTTAATTGTCAGGGATCCCAGTAGATTTCGACAGTGTGCAAAGTTAATTGTCAGGGGATACCAATAGATTTCGACAGTGTGCAAAGTTAATTGTGAGGGGATCCCAGTAGATTTCGACAGTGTGCAAAGTTAATTGTCAGGGGATACCAATAGATTTCGACAGTGTGCAAAGTTAATTGTGAGGGGATCCCAGTAGATTTCGACCGCGTCGTGTGCAAGCTGGTTGTCAGAGGGATCTCAGTGAATGTTTGGCTGTGTTGCCAGTGAAGCATCATGGTCAGTTCGAATCTCCCTGCTAGACGCCATGAAGATACATCTCGTTTCTAGTAAACTTAACTGAATGGGAGTGTGAAAAACGTTGAAAGCAATGATTTTCTTGCTTGTTTGTTTTGCTCATAATTATTGGACGGGTAAACAGTACGCGTTGAAGTACCAACATTCGAAACTTCCAATGTTTGTATCAAACTGCGCTGACAACCATATATGTACGCGGCATAACAACCATACATGAGCACGGCATGCAACCATACATGAGCGCGGCATGACAACCATACATGAGCGCGGCATGACAACCATACATGAGCGCGGCATGACTACAACTTAAGATGAACGACTGAACTCCCAAGCTATAATTAGTGAAGGGGGAAGAAAAGTCACTTTGTATGAATGAAATTTAAATATATATACAATCAGTCTAAACAATTGTAAAATATTCTCTCTCTCTCTCTCTCTCTCTCTCTCTCTCTCTCTCTCTCTCTCTCTCTCTCTCTCTCTCTCTCTCTCTCTCTCTCTCTCTCTCTCTCTCTCTCTCTCCCTCTCCTTCCCTCCCTCTGAGACAGTCTCTTCTCTACCTATTCATCTATTTTCACCTTTGTTCATGCCAAACATGTAACGTTACACATAGTGCTGACTTTTCTTGGACTTCCCGAGCCAATGTCTGCTTCTAGAGCTAGAAACAAGTAAAGCGTCGATCGTGGCGACCATACCAAGCGACTGTAAGCAGTAACTTACAATGTAAGCCATAAGACATAGTCTATTTCCGGTTTGAGAAACGTCCATGTTCGCTAGGTGTCAGGTTTGACGCCATATACGATCTTGTGACAAACAACCTAAGGCTACACGCACAGGAGAATGGACAAGGCATTTTTTTTTTTGTTTTGTTTTTGTTTGTTTGTTTGTTTGTTTTACCATTTCATTATATCCTTGGGCAGATGTAACCGCCTCTATGTTCTAAATCTCAATGTTCAGCCAAATTCATTACTTGAGTTTCAGAGGTGCTGAGAAAATTTTTTTTACAAACCAATCGAATCGAAAAAAAAATATATATATAATGACCTCTGAGCTCGAAATGTTTGAAAAGAAGAAAACAAAAATACGGATAACCTTAAGACTCTTGATATTTTACCGTATCTAATTTTCTTAAAAAATTTGGGAGAACGAAAGTTCACTTGAAAAATTGATAGCATTTAAATTAA